>CAJVPZ010000697.1:0-17494 GCA_910592135.1 Racocetra fulgida | reverse complement strand
AACTAGAGGAAAATGACCTAATTGTGAGGACTAAAAGCAGGTTACAGCCTCTTCGAGCTAACTGAATTGAAAGTTTGAAGCACTGATAAAATTTATATATTAGTGATAGTTTGTATAGTTTGTGAGGTTTGGGTGAACTCTACAATGGAAGAAGTAGATAACAGTAGCAGCTTCATTTACAAGTACTTGTTTTTAGACTTAGTATAAGTTACCAAAGTCTAGGTTAACCAGATTGTAAATATGGAAAGCTTTAGCTAATAATGCTTCAAGAATAAATTAGTCCTAAGAGTTCTAAGAAAAGTATCTGAGACTTCTTAACTGACAATTGTAACAGAGTGTATTGGTAATACAAGTTATATTATATTACAGAAGATTTAAATAAACAACACTCTAGTTGTGTTGTAAGTATAACAGATAGTATAGAAACTACGGTGTAATACCAATATACAGACTACTTAAATAGGCATCCAAAAGTTGCATATGTGGCTAGCTGTACTTTAATATAGAAGCTTTACAAAAACCTTTGTCTAAATACTTGTATAAAAATCATAAAACTTAAAAAAAAGTTAAAACAATAGAGTTTTTATAATTGTTTATATAATTGTTTATTTATTTAGAATAGTATATTAATTATTGCTTAAGAAGCAGATTTGTAAAGAATATTATAATTTTGGATAGTTTTAATTAAAGATATAGGGATTAAACCCTTGAGTGTAATATCTAGGTAGTTGAAAAGCAGATAAATGAAATGCTTTATAATTGTGGATTTTTTAAATAAATTCCTTTAGCTAGTTATTTAAAAGGTCAATGCTGCCTTGAAATATTGTGTTGTAAAATTAGTAATAATTTAATAAATTTATTTAGAGTTTTGACAGTTATACCAATATAAAGGTAAATCTGGTGAATTATAGCAAAAGCAGTTAGTATTTAAAAAACTTCTAGAGTATCGTGAACAGTGTTTAAAATCTATATGCGGAATCTGCAGTGCGCAGATTAAAAATTATTTCTGCAAGTGAAATTTTCTTTGAATCTGCAGATTTTATTATGTGTCATATATGTCACACATCTATTTTTTTGAATTTTTATTGTTTACAAAAATTATTAAACTTTTCTGCATATTGAAACAAAATCAAATTTTAAACACTGATCATAAATAGTGAAAATGACAAGTTGGCAATTCATTAAGATTTTAATTTTGAAAGATTTAAGTTGATTAAACTTAAAGTTTGTAATATTAGTAGCAGGTTTTTAGTTATGGTTAAAGTATAACTAGGTGGCTCTTTAATCGATTCAATGGTTAAATAAAGATCACTTATTATTCTGATTTCATAAAGCAAAAACAACTATATACTACTTAATCAGTATCTGGAACTAATGTTTTGCTATTAGTTTCTACTCTATTCCAAAAAATCTAAGCCCTGAATAATTACTATAAATGATGAGAAAATCATTTTAAGGAAAATTCATAAACAGTATCTAGACTCTAAAGAAGTTTTTATTACATACTGGCAAGCAAACTTTGATCTTAGTGCCACTAATTGCTATCCACTCTTACTAATTAATTGTTCACTTTGCTTAGGATGTCATCTCTACTCTAATCTTATAGATTCAGCTTGCACTTTAACAATATCTACTATATCTGCCAAATTCTTTGGCAGAATATTTAACAACCAGCTCAGATTTAATGCTAATTATATGGATTTTATCTTTTCTATAGCTATTAAATACCCATTACCAGATTTGAATTTACTAACACCACCTACTATTCCAATAACAGACTCAATTGTAACTTTAATTTTTATCCTGAAGATGTATCTGTTATTAATATTGCTACTGTCAGTACACTATGAGTATTGGCTAGATTTAAATTAATAATGACAATCAAATAATCTATTAATTTAATATTAAAATTAAATTCTGGCTATCCTCTTACAAGGCAGAATCTCTTTGCTATTCTATTAGCTATTTCTACTACTCCTCATAATTCTGCAATCAATATTTATACAGACTCTCAATCTATTATCGCTAAATACACAAATTTATATCCTTCACTTTCAACTCAAACAAACTTCTTAAATTTAATACTTGGCCATTATGATATACACTTCTTAATATTATAAAATCCTATTCACTACATGTAACTTTTCATAAAGTTCAAGCCTATACAGACAATACCTTTAACAATTTAGCAGACTCTCTTGCTAAACAACACATTGCTACTCCATACCTTGAATTTAATTATACAAATATCTATAACCCATATCATATATTACAATATAAAGAAGAAAAATTTTTTGTTGAACAATCTATATGATCTTTTATTAAAACTATTTGTAAAGCCTATATTTTAGCAATGTAGTCATCTCTGCAATACAATGAACAATGGTTCCAAGCTAATAACAGAATTGACTGGCAGTTTACCTGGTTATATTTTAATCATAATTACAAACCCATCTATAATATCATAAACATTAAACTCAACCAACTCAAATCATTCAAAATTAAAATATTATTAAATAAATACCTACTTATTCATTCCATTATACTCTTTATTCTACTATCTTTCAGAATAGTAATTGTTTTTATTGTGAAGCATTATATTCATCTTTACATTAGTCTTAGCTGTTCTAATTTAGCACTACTTCATCATATACTGCTATTAACAATTATATTAACTCTATTGAATTAGATTTGTCAATAGACCAGAAAGCTAAACTCATTTACCATTAAGCATTTAATGTTGTAGCAATATAGCCTTCATCACATTATTTAGAATTTACAATTAAAGGTTTAATTTCTAATTCTATAGTTCAAACAGTTCAAAATTTTCAAATACCTTATAAACAAGCATCCTATATCATTATTAAACTATTACTAAAAGTCAATGAACAAATATATGAACAACTTTGAAAACCCTATTATATAAACTTCTCTAATTAGAGAAAACAACAACAAATAATATATCTCTATTCTCACTATCAACTATTAATAGGAAACAGTGATCTTATATTTATTATACAGTATATATTCTTGCTTATGTGGAACAGCAGATCAATTACACTCTCCCTCAGATGCCTGTCCTTCAGTAGGTCTGGCCAAAAGGAAAATTAATACTTAGTTTAAATACTAGATTAAATACAGTACTACTTTGAACTTTATTTTATTTTTAAAAATCTAGATGAGTCTTTGACCACTCTAGTGAGTTTAGGTCGCAGATAAATATATCTGAGCATCTATTTTTGCATATAATTTTTATTTTTATTTGTACTTATACAAATAGTAGTATTTCTATATCTCATATAGTTACTATTTTTAAAATTACTAATAAAGATATAAGTAAAGCCTCACTTTAATATTAAAAAAAAATAAATTATTTACTATTTATTTATTTTTTTTTTAATGTTAAGGTGACCACTTTGGGGTCTGGCATGTTTTATTGAACTTTGATTCAAATGTCAGAGCAACCGCATGGGCTACCCCTGACTTTGTTACATTAACGAGGGTACAACTAGCCATATGTACAACTTTTGGTTGTCTATTTAAGCAGTCTTGCATACGTAACCCGTATGAACTACACTAGATGCTATACCTATAACTCAACTAAGGGATTATCTATTTAAACCCTCTAATCAACTTAGCACTGTTGGATATTCTTCTCAAAGAGTGACTGCTGGGAAGGCCCCTTAGGACTTTAAAGCAGACATACACTTCTATATAGGGGGTCCTTTATCCTTGTAGTAAACCTACCAGAGCAGTCTATGTCCTACACATGTATCACCTAAATTTTCAGTAACTTACGCCTAGGCCGTGGCCAAGTACTTGCAGCTTTTTATCTCCACTACCATTACCTACTTTGTGCCCTTGCAAAGTTCACCCAAACCCAGTATACACTTTACAGACTATCAACAGTACTTCGATGCCAACTAATGGTGCCTCAAACTCCCAATCCAGATGGCACGGGAGGGACCAATGGGTGTCACCTGGTATTCCAAATGAATACTTTTTCCTCCAGCTAGTCCGGCAGCCTGGTTGGTGTAGTGCTTTTGCCAAACACTCGGTCTTCGTTCAGTTTACTTGCTAGTGTCCAGTTCCTCAGATGATAATCCTTTACATAGTACCGTCAAAGATCTGTGCTACCTCTCTACTCAGGACTTCCCAAGCGGACTTCCGTATTCCCCGATCCCTTAGATTAATTTGGCTGCTTCACTCATGTAACTTATACATTACACTATATTCACAACCTCCCAATATGAGTTGGTGAGACCAAGGTTACAGGTGCTTACCTAATCGATATGTCATACAGTTTAACCATAATGCATTTCCACAAATTCAAATTTCGTCACCAGTGGGATTCGAACTCTTGTCCTGCTGCTTGGAGGTGCGACAACTTACCAACTACACTAAGTTGCCACACCCTTTATTTACTATTTATCTTTTATTATTTATTATTATTTATTTATTCTTTATAATTTATAGTTATTAACTCTTTGATTATAAAAAAAAAGAAGTAAAAATATAAAAAAATTTTTTTTTATTATTTTATTAGTATTTTTCTTATGGGTCTAGTATAATATAGTGTCTAGAACAGTTTAGAGCAATAGTTGGAGCTCTATTCACTTTCTATTATATTTATTATTTTATCTTTTACAAAGATTTTATAATTCAGTAGGAATAAAAAATTGTATTTAGAATATTATTAAATTTCAAAAATTATATTTTATATTTAGGAAATATAAGCTCTATAGACAACCAACCACTCAGCTTTGGATAAGTTGGATATAAAAAATTTATATTTAAAGAATATGAGCCTTAACTACAACTCAGTCATCCAAAATTTGAATAAAGTTGGATATAAAATTGATATTACTTTTCACATTTAGAAAATATAAGCTCTATAGACAACTTCATTATTTAAGATGAATAAATTTGAATATAAAACAGTAGCAAAACAATATGA
The DNA here is from genome assembly GCA_910592135.1 of Racocetra fulgida. Lineage (NCBI taxonomy): Eukaryota > Fungi > Glomeromycota > Glomeromycetes > Diversisporales > Gigasporaceae > Racocetra > Racocetra fulgida. Next base: position 12,537 of record CAJVPZ010000697.1, on the reverse strand, counting down.
AATTTATTAAGGAACTAAATAATTAAAATTTTATTTATAAAAAAAAAAGAAAAAAGAAAAAAAAAAAAATTAATTCAAAACTGGAATGTTTTCAATTAAATTTCACAAGTCCTTCACTTCAGACCTTAAAACACTCTACTTTGCTACCAAATTCACATACTGAATATTTATTTCCCAGTATTATATCTGAACTACTCTAAATACAAAACTAGTATTCTCTACATTATTTCCAAATCTTCTACCATTTTTTCAAATTATTTACTTCTTTTCTTAATACCACTACTTCTCTTCCTAATGCTGCTACTTGTTCACAATATTCTAACTTTTCATACTAACTTAAATTATTATTATTACTTTATTATTATTACTTTGCTAAAACCTATATTTTTTTACTATACAAACTTTGTATAATTTTAATATTATAATAATGTGATTTAAAATTTTTATAAAAGTAATAGAATTTTTATATTATTATTATATTTTAATAAGAAAATTTCTATTTGTACACAGTGTATTTAAATATGGACATATAGAGAGCCAATCAGATCACATGATTAGGTGTAATATAAAATTAATGCATCTTTAAAAAATTGGCTATAACTCAAAATTTCGCTTATGAAACTGCCTTTTGGGTATTAATTAAAAAAATTCCTTGAAAAATTTTGATATAAGCTATTTTCCACCTCTATCTTAAACTTACCCTTACCCTAACCTTAGGCAATATTTAAATTTTTATTTTATACAAATTGTTTTGATTTACACTTTGACAAATTAATATCTGTGTACAATATACACTATGTACGCTAAGAAATTTTCTTTTAATAATATTATTTTAATATTTTTTTTTTTGTTAAATGGCATCTTGCCTATATGTCTTTATTAATTAGTAACATATGATTACAATTATATACAGTAGTCTATCGACAAAGTACAACTAGCCACACATATAACTTTAGTCATTATCTAATTAAAGGTTCCGCCCATAAGTTACCCACTAGATGCCATACCTGAGACTCGTCTCTGAGTCTCCTATTTAAACTTTCTGATCTTCAACACTATTTGTATATATGCAATACTTTATATTACCATTTTTGTGACATATCAGGTTAGGGGCTGTTGATACTATTTATATCAAAGTAACACCTCATTGGATGTTGCTATGTATCCATAGTCCTACATATCACCCTCAACACAAACTACTAAGTATGGTACCAAGATTACAGTCTTAGATTTTATCCAATTTCAGTGTAACTCGTATCTAATGAAACCAGTATTGGTGCCAGAGGTGTTCAAATTTCGGTAAGTTCATTCCTTTCCCATAGCTTCCTTTTATGTTCACCGTATCACCTGCTAGTGCATCTTCTCTCCATTTCTGGTATATTCACCGTTTCTCTCGCATCGAGCACTAACTCTCCATATTGGGAGGCTTTTTTCTGGGAACTTCCTTATATACCGATCTTCTATTCATATGGACTTAGCCACAGGGCTTCGCATACATTCATATGCTTCCGTAGATTACAGAGTTTTATCTCTAGCTAGAATTGAACTGTTGACCTTGTCTGTGAAGGGAGGGGCGCCTAGACCACTAGGCTACAGGACTCCATCTCTAATATTATTTTAATATATTAAACTATATAATATTAATATTAAAAAATATAAATAAATAAATAAAAAATAAAATAATTATACAATATATTTTTCATACAATTTTAATATATTAAATTTTATTATAATAATATTTAAAAATATAAATAAAATTAAAATATTTTCATAATATATTTTTTATACAATTTTAATATATTAAATTTTATTATAATAATAAATAAATTTTTTTTTTGTTTTGAAAGCAAGGTCTTGCCTCAGTTTTTATTGATAAAGTTATGTGATTATATTTATAAAGAAAAGCATGATATATACTCTAAAGCTAAAACTAAGACTTGGGCTGCTTTACCCATGACCCAAACTTTACCAAGAAGGGCCAAAGCAGCCTCACCTAGATTACAATTTGGGAGAGTTTTTTAGGGGATGTATTATTTTGTATGAATGATTTGGACCAGCTTGCAACTTTCTTCTTAGCTATTTCGTCAATGTTTGCTTTAGTGTTATCTGTACTTGTAGAAGAGTTGATTGTGGTATTTGGTATATTTGGTGATGTTAGAGTTGTTGTATGGTTTGCAGTGTTTTGGCATCTAGATATCCAAATATTCTTGTCGATTAATTTGTTAATCTTGTGTAGAATTGTTGTGATGGGTATATATTTCCTTTGAACTGTTTTAAGTAGGTGATTGATTGTAGTTTTTTGGATTTCTGAGGTGATTCCTAGTAGGATATCAGGTGGGTGATCATTGTGTGTAATAGTCTCTGGTATTTGCATCAGGTCTGATATTTGTTTTTTAATTGCTCTAAAGCTTGTACTTTGGTACAGATTTTTTTTTTTTTAATATTTAAGGTGAGGTTATGCCTCTGCTTTTTATTAACATATACTTAGATATATCCTTATATATATGCTAACATAGCACTACAGAGACTTAGACTAATTTATCTACGACCTAAACCTACTAGAGTGGTTCATGCTACATACATGTCTTATCTAGATTAACGCTTCTCAACTAACTATTTTTAGTAATATCACATTTCTCCACGTCTCACCTGACTAGTCATCACTTCCAATTTGGTATGTCAAGTGTCTGCTCCTAATGAGCTTCCAAGTTGGTATACCTGCAAGCATGATCCACTGCAATTTTCCTTTAAGGTATTTTATTTGTGCAATCGTAATTGGTGCAGATAGTCTAACAGCCTCGTATTTTAAGCCAGGAACTTGCTGTCTAGTTAGGTTCACCACATGACAGAGTTGATATTCCATTGTTGAATTAAGAACATATCTTGGATTTGCACTGCCTCAACTGGTTTGCATCCCTTCATGTGCCATCTCTCTCTATGAATGCCCTAATCTTCTACTTATCTGCCCAGATACTACTAACCCATATCTCAAACCAAGCCCTGCTGCTACTGCTGGTTTACTACCCCAGGACTTAACGATCTTTTTTTGATATTATAATACTAACTAATCTATTTGTACTTCTCATATGGTGTATTACCAGAACCTATTGGTAGTTGCTTTAATGATCTATTTTGTTAAAGACCAGCCTAATACCATGAAATTCTTTAAGTGGCAAGCAATTCTACTTTCAACCGTAGGCCTTACATCATGTTACTAGGAGGCATACCCTAATTCATCTTGACTTTCAACTTGACTCTTCATCATTGGTTGGTGTTGCATTATTGTTGGTGTATTCTGGCTTCTTTTGTTAATGACTTTCATATAGGTATGATCAGAGCTCTGACTTGGTTCCTTTATATGTACTAGATTAGCTTGCCTGACTCTATAAAATTACCTTCTTTTAGCTAGTTGTTCCACAGTGCCAGAGGTGCTTCTTGTTTAGACAAAGCCAATCCTTTACCACAGCCCTTTTACATGTTTACTGCTTCTCTCACTATTCCAATTTTGGTAGTATTGTATCACTCTCCCAAGCAAGTATCCAGCACTATTTTTAAATTAGAACTAATATGCACAATTTGTTGATTATCTTTCCAAGCAGGTACCCCACAAGTTGGATGTGAGGATGTTGGTGTTGGCTAATATAGAGGTGAAGGGATGTTAGTGTTGCCTCTAAGTCACCCCAACCAGAGGGCTAATACGCGTGATCTTCTACAGCCTAAACCTTTTGTGATGCTGCTGTCATATATGATGCCTGCACTCCATGATTAGGGCTCCTTCTGGGAATTTCTATTCCAAAATCCTACTTGCACTTGGACTTTTCACAGAGCTTCGCATCTGATTATAGCTCCATTTTAAGGTTACAGTAACAAATTCGAAATTTGCTACCAGTCCGACTTGAACTGTCGACCTTGTCTGTAGGGGTTTGGGAGCTTAGCCAGTAAGCTACAGGGCCCAAACCCTGCTTTGGTACAGATTTTTGTTATTGCTTGTTGAATAATATGAGCAATAGTGAGGAAATTTGCTGGACAGAAAATTCAGTATGCATTGGTTTTAGCTTCGGTTGTGTATCTTGGGCAGTTTGGGCTGGGGTATTTTTTAGAGTAGTGGATATTTAAATTTGAAAGTGTTGGTAGTTCATCATGTAATAGTTTAACTTTAAAGGCCTTGATCTAAGATTGTTTGGAGTAGGTGAATCTTGTTGTTGGATTGTCATAGAAGTTTAGGTAGTTGTGCATTGTGTTCCAAGATATCTGTGTTCTGTTCATGTTTCATCTTTCCATTCTGTTTTGTAAGTGCCATCTGGCTATATGCTGTGCATTTTGGATATGTCGAATGAATCCTCAGGGGTTGTATATAATGCAGGTCTGTTGCTAGTGTGCTGTATATATGTCTTGGTAGATATAAGTGTGTATAATATCAAGACTCATAGTGTTTGTAGTAGATTGTGTGGTGCTAGAGAGACAGTTTATAAATGCTATATTAATAGTAAATCTTTTTTGGTGATAAGAGCTTTGAGAGTAAGCTAGTTGGCCCAAAATATAAATAAATTAATAAAATTAAAATATTTATACAATATATTTTTTATATAATTTTAATATATTAAATTTTATTATAATAATATTAAAAATATAAATAAATAAATAAAATTATAATGTTTTTATAATTTATTATATAATTTTAATATATTAAATTTTATAATAATAATATTGATAGTGTGATGACTTAGTGAATTGGTCAAGTTGTCACCCCTAAGTGGCAGATCCAAGGTTAAATTTTTACTTGCAATGAGTATTAAATACTTAATCTGTATATCAATAGATATGTCAACTTAATTGGGTATGCTGGCATAAAATACTATAATTAGATCTTATGTCCTATGAGTTAGGACACTAATTAGAAAGGAGCACTTGCAAATTCTAAGTATGGCATTCATTTGAAAAAGGTTGATAGTCAGGTCTATGAAGAAATGCAAGCCATATAACTGGTGCAAATCCATGATAAGACCATATAAAGGTATTTCTGAATGCAGAGTAGAACTACATACTGGCACACACAATTACAAATACAAACACATGTACACAAACACATATATACAAACACAAACAAACACTATATGAACAATTAAGATCTTCTGTAAGACATTAATGCAGCCACCACCTTACTAAAAGATATATCTATTGTAGTTAGTAAGGAGAATAAGGTATGGAGGCAGATGGTAAAGCCTCTATACAGGGAAAATCAGTATAATAATAGTCAGACTAAATGTACATAGCAGACTATAGAATCCTTTACAGCTGTAAGAGCCGAGCATAAAATGGTAAGCACCCCTACAGAAGAAATCCTATTTAAATCATGATCAATACCACTAGACTCCTATGATTTAGATATATGCTACAATAGATATCTTAACTATTATCAACTACCTCTATTAAGAGAACTACAAACTATCAATTCATTTAAACAACACTTAACACAAAACAATGCTAAGCATCTTGCATGCTATCTCCTAATTATAGTTAATAATGACAGAACTGAAGCACATATATACTTACCTGATGATCCTAACATACTACCAAACTATCATATCTTCTCTATAATATATAACTCAGATGATATCCTATTGAGATCTAAACCAAGCCTACCAACTATATCACCTATTCCTTTTACCTCATCTATTTCAGAACATCAAACTACTGAATATTCTGGCAACTATATACTGACCAAATTACTTCAAATCTACAATCAAACAACACACCACTAACTACAAACACCAATGAATTACTTGAATGCACATGGTACAAAATCCAAACAAGTATAATCTTAGCAGCATTATAACATATACCTAATAAATAATTTACTGTACACAACTTTCACCATATATACTCATCTAAAGCATTTCAATTACATTTTCACTTTAAAAAATTAAGTAATATTATCCGTCAAATTAAAGCAATTATCAGAAACCAAAACTAAACATCTATACCTAACTATCATAATATCACAATTAATACTATTAACCTAACCTACAATCTTGATATATCTTCTATAACAACTAGTCATGATCTACTGTCTAGCTGGATTAACCACAGCTATGAAGCATGAAAAGCTCTTTACCATGCATGTAATTTGAAAACATTCAAGAAATAAGGCAGCAAATTAATAACAACATCTCAAAAAGATGTGATAAGCTTCACACCAACCCAAAATCTATAATTAATAGTAGACTCAACTGACATAAAGATCCTGTCAAGTTTGATAATATCAAATTTTATAACAATATCATATTGACACACATAATATTAAATCATATATTCAGAAATATTTTAACCAATAGACTAGCCTTCAGACTATTTTCAAACTATTTATAATCAAACTTGGCAAAATGAATACCAACCTCTAGATCATATTAACTTAGACTGGTATCAAAGTGCACTCCTCAAGATCTCAATTGAGGAGGTATCATCTACCCTTGCACAATTACCAAATAACAAAGCCTGTGGCCTATCAAACATCAGTTATGAGATGCTTAAACACACAGGCTTACCTTTTCTTCAGACTATTACATTCTTATTCAACAGATTTATTACTACCAACAAAATTTCTAAACAATGAAAGAGGGTAGAATCTTTCCAATCTCTAAAAAACTAATCTTTGATGACAATTTAGTTAATACCAGACCCATAAGTCTACTCAAACACATTAAGAAACTATATACCAAACTTCTAATTAACTAACTTAATCTCATATTTACTACACATCAAATTCTCTTACCTTTTAATTATATCGCATTATCTGTAAACAGTACTTCTATTCCTATTCATATTCTCAACAATATTATTGAAAATGCTGCCTGCAATTCAAAAGAGCTTTAGCTAATATCTCAGGATATAAGCAAAGCTTATGATTCTGTTAATCTTAATCTTTTTTATAAATCTCTTTCACGACTAAATATGCTTCCACAATTAATTAACATCCTTACTTACCTTCTAACTAACTGATACAACAGAGTTATCTCTAATCTTGGTCTTACAGATCATATCAATTTCAAAATTGAATCAACCAAGAAGAACAATTACTCCTCTATTTTGAAGGATCTATTATGACTCCCTAATTTATAAAGTAGCATCTAGTTCTACTGGATACACTTTATCTACACTAGTAGGTTTTAAAAGCTCCTTGAGATTGAGACCAATGGCAGACTAGCTTATATTTCACCACTAGCCACCATCTTCAAACCTCTATATCTGTATTAGCCTATATAGATGATACACTATGGATAGCTCAATCTTAAGAAAAGATGGAACGTATTACATCTCTTACAAAATTCTTCTATCAAATAACTAGTCTTCAGATTAAACCATCTAAATCTGTATTTGCCACAAACTCTAAACCTACTACTATATCTTTTGTTGACTCCACTCTAAACTTAATACCAATTAATAAACCCTTTAAATATCTTGGTTGTTGGTTTACACTAAACAATTAACTTACGTAGCAAATACAAAGAAAATTACTGACAAAAAATTGCATATATTATAAATACTGTTATTATACTAACTCTTAAATACAAAATACATAATGTAATACTATCTTATACTACATACAACAACATTTTAGCAAAATATTTCACTGTTGCCAAACACAAATTACATCTTTCTAGATCAATACCTAACAATACTATGTTAAACCCATATTTATATAATATTCATAATATCTGGGATATACAACTACAACATCATATTTCTAACTTTTTGTTACATATCAATAACCCTAATATATTAGGTACTACTACTTGAATTAGACTACAACAACTCCAGAATAACCTATGGTCTAAGACTAACATATTACAACATTCTGATCTATAATTGATGAACCTAACAAATTCACTCTTAATTGCAGAATCATACAACTTTTTGCTCACTTACAATTGAATATCATAGCTGATTCTAAATTTTTATAGCCTCATACTATTCAGTATAATCTACAATCTTTAGAGACAATTCTTAAGGAACATTCCAAATATATTACCTTTAAACAACAACTCAGAAAGTATAAAATTCTTTATCTAGAACAACTTTGCACAGCAGACAATATAAATCTACTAGATTGGATACATTTATCTCCCAGACTCAAACATATTCCCAAAGGTAAACTATTTTTGTAGTTTAGTATATTAGAAGATTTAGTACTTGAAGATAAATACAACTGTATGCTACTTAACCAGTACCAACAAACAGAAACTAATATCTTTGCTATTAGTTTTTACTCTATTCCTAAAAAATCTAAGCTCTAGATAATTACTATAAATGACAAGAAAATCATTTTTGGAAAAATTCGTAAATAGTATTCAGATATTAAAGAAGTCTCTATTACATACTGGCAAGCAAATTTCAATCTTAGCATTACTAATTGCTACCCACTTCCACCAACTCATTGTTCACTCTGCTTAGGATGCCATCTCAATTCTAATAAATTAGATTCAGCTTGTATCTTAAAAATATCTACTATTACATCTGCCAAATTCTTTGGAAGAATATTTAACAATCAACTTAAATTTAATGCAATTATATGAACCTTATTTTTTCTATAGCTATTAAATATCTACTATCAAACCTGGTTTTACCAACACTACCTACTATTCTGATAATAGACTTAAGTGTAACTTCAATCTTTCTTTTTGGAGAAATAAGCAACAAACTCAAAAAAATATCAATTAATAACTTGAACTTTAATCTATTTAATTTCTTTACTAATGGATCTGTTATTAATATTGGTACTGGCCAATGCTCTATAGAAATTGGCTGATTCAAGTTAATAATAAAATTCAATGACCTGTTAGTTTAATGCTCAAATTAAACTTTGGCTATCTTCCTACAAAGCAGAACTTTTTGCTATTTTATTGGCTATCTCTACAACCTTTCACAACTCTGTAATTAATATTCACACAGACTCTCAATCTGTTATTTCTAAATATTACAAACTTATATCCTTACCTTCAACCCAAACAAACTATTTAAATTTAATGCCTGGCCATTATGGCATACACTTCTTAATATCATAAAATCTTATTTATTACATATAACTTTTCACAAAGTTCAAGCTATACAGTAATATTTTTAACAATTTAGCAGATTCTCTTGCTAAACAACATATTGCTACTCTATATCTCAAATTCAATTATACTAATATTTATATCCATATCACATATTACAATATGAAGAAGAAAAATTTTTTGTTGAACAATCAACTCGACCTTTTATTAAAACTATTTGTAAAGCCCATATTCTAGCAATATGGCCATCTTAGCAATGTAATGATGAATGGTTTCAAGCAAATGACAGAATTGATTGGCAATCTACTTGGTTATACTTTAACTATAATCACAAACCTATTTATAATATTATAAACTTTAAACTTAATTATTCCAAATCAAAACTCTATTAAATGAATTGTCTACTCATTCACTTCACCATACTATTTATCCTACTATTTTTTAAAATACTAACTGTTTTCATTGTGAAGCATTAGATTCTTTCTCACATTGGCTTAAATATTCTAATCCAATACTACTTCAATATATAATTAATACCAGTATTAATAATTATAACTTCACTAAACTAGATTTGTCAGCAGACCAGAAGGCTAACCTTATCTATTAACTACAACATTATGAGACATTTAATGCTATAGCAATATAGCCTTTATCACATTATTTAGAACTTACAATTAAAGGCTTAATTTTTAACTCTATAGTGCAAACAGTCCAAAATTACTATATATCTTATAAACAAGCAACTATATTTTTATTAAATTATTATTAAAAGTTAATAAACAAATATATGAACAACTTTGGAAATCCTACTGCATCAATTTCTCTAATTAGAAAAAACAACAACAAATAATATACCTTATTCCAAGCCAAAAGATTCATCATCAACAGCTAATAAAAAAAAATGCTCTCAAATTAACTATATATACTCTTGTTAATATAAAACAGCAGACCAATTATATTCTCATTCAAATACTTGTCCTCCTGTAGATCAAGCTAAAGGAAAAATTAACATTTGGTATAAACACTAAATTAAATATAGTATAACTTTAAACTTTATTTTAACTTTAAAAATCTAGTTGAGTCTTTGACCACTCTAGTGAGTTTAGGTCACAGATAAATATGTCTGAGCTTCTATTCTTATATGTACTTGTACAAATAGTAGTATCTTTATAATGTAGTTACTATTTTTAAAATTACTAATAAAGATATAAGCAAGCCTCACCTTAATATCAAAAAAAAAATAATAATATTGAAAATATAAATAAATAAATAAAATTAAAATATTTATATAATATAGTATTTTATATAATTTTGATATATTAAGAGAATTATTTTTTATACTCCCAGATTTATTATTCATACTCCCTGCAGATTTAACTTTTTTTTTAAATTTGAGTGAAGATATCTCAGTAACTACCAAGCCAAACTCAATAAATTTTTTTATTTAAATTCTATAGATTCATAGAATTCAAACAAAAAAATATTTACTAAATTTGGTCTAGTAGTTGCTAAGATATCTTTACTCAAAGTTTGAAAAAATCAAAATGTTTATCAAAACAAACTATGCAAATTTTCTTTAAACTTGGAGCAAGAATATCTCAGCACCTACCAAGTCAAATTTGATAACTTTTTTTTGTTTGAATGCTAAGATCCTATAGAATTCAAATAAAAAAAAAATTTATTGAAATTGACTTAGTTGTTGTTGAGATATCTTCGCTTAAAGTTTTAAAAAAATTCAAAATATCTATCAAAACAGAAGCTGTACCAAATTTTTTTTAAACTTTAAGCGAAAATATCTCAACAACTACCAAATCAAATTTGATGAACTTTTTTGTTTAATTTCTATAAAATCATAGAATTTAAACAAAAAAAAGTTTATTACATTTAACTTGGTGGTTTTCAAAATATTTTGCTCAAAGTTTAGAAAAATTTTGATACAGCTTCTGTTTTGATAAATGTTTTAAATTTTTTAAAACTTTGAGTGAAGATATCTAAACAGCTATCAAGTCAATTTCAATATTTTTTTGAATTCTATAGTTCTTAACATACAAACAAAAAAAAGTTCATCAAATTTGACTTGGTAGCCCTATGAAAAAAAATATACTGGAAGTATCTTGAATTAATATATAAAATTTTTAGTATAAAATTCTGTATAGAATTATATAGAATTGACTGCGAATTCCATATCACATGATACAGAATATTTATACGGAAACCTTTTTATTGATGATTTAAATAATATATATTATATTAATTTTTATATATAATTAGTATAGTTAATAATACGTTCTGTATAAATTCTCTATATTATAAGTATAGTTAAAGATAAGTCTTGTATAAATTCTGTATATAATAAGTATAGTTAAATATAAGTCTTGTATAAATTCTATATATAATAAGTATAGTTTAAAGATAAGTTTTGTATAAATTCTATATATAATAAATATTGTTAAAGATAAATCTTATATGAATTCCGTATATAATAAATGAGAATTACTATTTGTACACACTGTGTACAAACACGGTTATTATATACTATATAAATATAGTATATACAGTATATAGTATATATATACTATAGTAAAAATACCAATTATAGTATGTTACACAAAGTGTTGTATGCTATTGTGTGCCGGTTGCATTACACAAAGTGCTGTACCAGGTTGCATTACACAAAGTGCTGTGCCGAGTTGTGTTACACAAAGTGCTGTGCCAGGTTGTGTTACACAAAGTGCTATGCTGGGTTGTGTTACACAAAGTGCTGTGCTGGGTTATTACACCAATCGGGTTATATTACACCAACTACGTTATGCTGTATATCAATTATTGTTATACTGGGTATATCAAAAACTTTTGTACACATGGTTCTTTTTTATGTTATACAAAGCTTACTAACTGTATGTCTATCCAATATACTGTATGTAAATAAAAAAAACAGTTCTAATCTAAATTTCATTTTTAAGAGGCTTATTACTAGAATAAATAAGTTAAAATTCATTGCAACCATTTGTTCTAACATCGACAATAATTAAGGACGCAGTCACATGATAAGTGAGATAGTTGTAATTGACAAATAAGTGGGGATGTTAAACAGCTCGGTTTAGTCGGTTTTCGAGTTAGTTAGAGTCAAGTTATTTAAAGTCGATTCCAAGTTGAATAATATCACATGAAATTTAAAATAGATATAGCCAATTTATACTAAACTATACATCGCATCGCATTAAACCAATAATATCTATCCGACTTTTGATATTTGTACAACTTCACATGATTAAAAACTCAGAAACTTATCCGACTTCTGGAGTCGGATAAGTAACTTGATTATTAGAAAGAATCATAACTGCGGCCTCAATTAATGCTGATGTTAGAACTTTGACTTACAATTTTTATAAACCTATTCTTTTAAGATACCAGAATTTACAGACTAGTTCTTTTTTGAAGATTTATATTACGCATGCAAATAAGTAAAGTATTCAGACTTACT
>CAJVPZ010000696.1:0-17512 GCA_910592135.1 Racocetra fulgida | reverse complement strand
CCTTCCGTGGGAATTGAACTTATACTCTACCGCTTGGGGTGCGACAACTTCACCACTTCACTAAGTCGCCACACCCTGGAAAATCAATTTTTATGCTGTAAATCTTATAATAAATCATAAGGAATTACAAACTTTAAAGAGCTATGCCACAAAATTTTATTAATACAACTACTTTTAAGTCTTAAGTGAAAAATGATTCTAATCTTATTCTAAGTAAAAAAATATCATTTGAAAAAATTGTCAATTTCGTCCCTTTTCTCAGCACCTAGCCCATATGATCGAGATTTTTTTCATAATAATTCCCCAAGGAAACGGTTCTGTATCTGTGACATATATATGTCTTATACTAATAAACAAGTTTGAAATATATCCATGTATTTAATATATTTTACTATTAAATGCCCAGGTATATAAGTATGATATCCTTATACTTATATAAATCATCCAAAATTGCCGCAGAGTACAGCCCACAGGGGGGTATACATGTCGCAGAAATACGGTAAGTATAGCAAGTTGAAAGCAATTTAAATATATCAAATTAAAAATTAAAAACAAATTTTATAAAAATACAAACATATATATATATATACACTAAATAGTAAAATAGAGTATATAAAATCAGATCAGAGATACAAAAAGCTCTAGTAAATTGTGTCAAAGATAAAAGATTCAAATAAATCTGTATATGAGTGCCGTCAAAAGAAAACCTGGAATCGGGATTTCAATTATATTTTGTGTACAGTTAGCTATCTATCAATTTGATAGATGGCTAACTGTACACAAAATATAATTGAAATCCCGATTCCAGGTTTTCTTTTGACGGCACTCATATATTCTAATCCTATAATCAACCTATTGATATAAATGTACCAAAAACTGTTTTAAATATTAAATAAAAAAACTTTAATATTTAATAAAAAAAGTTAAAATTATAAAACATGTTTTGGAATACTGTAATAATTTTAGCTACGTATTAAAAAAATCAAAATTATATATAAATTTATATATATTTGCTAGATCTTTATAGTACTGTATAAAAATAGATATAATAATATAAAGGACAAACCGCAAGAATTAGCAACTTAACGATTAATCGATTAGTGCAACTAGTTGTCAATAGAGTAAATAATTAACTAATCAATTGAAAAATTTTTGACTATTTTGTAACACTAGCTCTAAGCTCCAAGCTTGAAACTAAACTACTGCATACACTTAATGTGGTTTGACTATAATCACAATTTCTAATAGCATTTATTAAAAAAAATTTTTTTTGAATTTAATTATAAATTTCAAATTATATCAGAAGTAAAAATTTTTAGACTGTTCTTTATCTACTTTTAGAAAAGTTGAGTATATTTGTTACAAAACTAAACTTTTTCTAGTCGGAGTTAAATCTAGAATAGAGACATGGCGATTTCGCGCGTGGATAATGTTACATCGCCTCGTATCACAGCACGATATAATTTGCTGAGACATTGAAATATAGAACCCGAACTTAATCGTGATGTGCTAACATTACTTTTTGTCATGTAACGTGAAGGTAAAATTTAAATGACGATATGGACTAGGCGCTGAGAAAAAGGTGAGAAATCAATAATTCCTTAAAACATTTTTTACATAAATCAATTCAGACAAGATTCGAATTACTTGTTGTCTAAGACAAAGGATAGTTACATTATTATTCTTTGCAAAATTTTATAACTCCCGATCATTTTTTGTATCATGCAGAAGATAGTCACTATCATTATACCCAGAAATCGGTAATCGGTAATCGCAAACGATATCTGATTTGCGTCATGACATAAAAAATAATTGGGGTCACATAATTTGCAAAGAGTAATCATAAAATCTTTTATTTTCTTGATTTTTGAAGGGTTTATTTTGTCACTTTCTTTTCTCAGCACTTAGCCATATTACATCATATCGATAGGCTGATTAAATCACAGATTGAAAACTCTTAGTCTATCCTCAAAACAGTTTTTAAGAAGTGACTTTTTGTTGACGAACATAATAACTTGATACGATAAGCAAAAATCAGAATCATATTTTATCATAATTCAATAATTATAAAAATGAATAACCAAATGTTTTTGAAATTTCAATAAAGATTATTTCCAAGGTTCACGCCTGTGTTCACCAGTAGAAATCACAGTCACTGGATCACCGACGTTAAGCACAATGCCTGAATGATGAAATAAGTGTGAATTAATCCAGATTGAAAATGAAGCTAAATAAGTAAACAAATAAATACCAGGTCTGTTATGAATAATGTTCATTCCTAAAATAAACAGTAAAGCAAAATATATATAAAAATTTTGATAGTTTATGAATGATATAGTTTATGAATGATTAGATTCTTCAATAAATTGAATTAATTACCAAAGCAAGAATAGTATTTAGCTCCTGCATCGACTCTGCGATATGATTGTAAAGTTTTTAATACCTGCTTATTTGTTTCACCCGTGTCTGGGTTTACATTTGGCACTATACAATATTAATGAATATATTAATGAATATATTAATGAATGGTTTTTATGCACTGTAGTTCGTGAACACATTTAGTACAAATTTCTGAACATTTTTTTATTTACCTGTACATCTAGTGCATCTACAAGCAACGAAAAACAGATTTTCTTTATCATTACCAATAATAATTTTTTTCCAAGTATCTTCCTCAAAGGGACCATTACACCCTCTAACAACTATGTTTGGACGAAAGTTTCGGATATCAACTAGTTTAGATAATCGTTTATTGAGATCATTTAAAGATTCTTCTGATAACAGTAAAAATGGATATCCATCTGCGAACGCAATCTTTTTTGGTGTTTAATGTTTCAAAATTGGAAAGAAATAAAATTATTATGTAATTATACATAAAAATAAATCCAAACTAAGATGATCAAAAAATTAAACATAATATTATTACCTTGGGTTGATGTCCAATATCTTTTGGAAGATTTCTAATAATCAGTCTATCATCTGATTTAAACACAATTCTAGCTGAAATTCCTAGATATTTAGTAATCCATTTTGAAGATTCATCACCGCAATCACATACATCAATGGTATCTTCCCAAATAGTAGCCTTATATTTAATATAATCTGATTCGCTAATGAATATTAATTTTGTTAAATTCTTTAATTCAGGATCCAAAGCAATTGAAGACAATAGTGAGAAATATTATAAATACTTGGGTAGGAGTGGCAAGCGTAGCTCCTCCATATCAGGAGCAGAAAGTACAAGATCCCCTCCTTTGCTTTCATCCTCGGAATCCACTTCTTCAATCTTTGGTGTTAAAAGGACGAGCTTTAATTGTAAGAGAATTTGCGATAATTATATTAATAAGAATTCTTAATGCCAATACACGGTGAATTTAAAAATTACTTTTGAATGTTCACGTTGAGTCACAACTTCACGGTTTTCATCTATAATCATCCAGTTTCTATCGTATCTGAATCCATATTGTCCAATTTTCCATGATTTTAACTCTATACCTTTGCATGATTTTAAAGGATAAATATATAAAGCTGATACTATAAGGGTTGAATTTTTCGACATTTTACGATGGAGTAAAAAAATTTTTGACATCAAATACCTTTTATGGATCTTAAATTTATTACTGTAACACAATTTTAGATCAGATAACACCAGTTAAAAAATATATATTTGTGTAATGACTATTAATAGTGGTTAACAAAGTTGCCTTTATACTACTGACTTATATCTAATGATGGATAAGTATCACGGGTAGGTCCATGGACCTTAATAAACGGTGTGGGTAAAAATTGCCCTAAATTTAACTACGACAATTAAAAGTTACGGCAAACGGTTTTGATTGGGCTGGAACGGAGGGGAGCAGAGTGGAAGACTCTAAATTCAGACAACGTCTGGATTACGTCCCTGTAATTATAATAAATCTTATCTGCAGAATTTTGATCATGAATTTGATCATAATAATAAATATATAATAAATAATAAGTTATTGTGAAGCAAAAGTACAAAAGAATTAATACTTCCGAACAAAAGACTGAAAGAAATGATGCCAGAAGAAAAGATCAACTTCAAAGATGCCTGAAAACAGTTGTCATAATATAGCAAAATATTATTAGTAAAGAAAATGGCCAACTTTATGTCAGATGATTCACAAGTGATACGTACCAATTCGCCAAATTGAGTGTACTCGGGAAGGAAAATTGGGAATTTGTACGTACTAGTATGCAATCCCTTTGTGTCTTGCTTGAACAATTGTAGCAAGATCCGGGTCTGTTACATTCCACCAATTTTAAAACCTTTAATAGACCCGGGTATAGTGATAGTACGTACGTACATGGTCGAGAGTTTATGTACTGTAAAATTTGAAATGTACGCACGCCCTGCATTTATAACATGCCGGCCGTAAGTAATAATTACAGATATTACGAAATACAACCTAGGTTGCAACCCTAATTACAACTAATACTCAAATTGTAAATATATCGTAGTGCCATAATCGTTGCAAATGCCGTAATAGTCGTAACAAAACATAAGTAATTGTATATGTGAACAAAAATTAATTCTTAAAATTGATAATTCAAGTGCTACCAGAAGAAAACTAGATTTTGGGTTTTTGAGTTTATAACTTAATTTAACTTCTAAAAAAACCTGACCAAACGATACGAGTCCGTTAAGTTATAGACTCGAAAGGTCAAAAGCCAATCAGAAGACTTTTCTGAACAGGCGCATTGTAGAGCTTTAGTACGTATATAGTTTTTGAAATTAGCAATTTATATTCTTTAATTCTGTAATAACGATAATCTAAACTTTCAAAATTACTGCAGAATTGGATCATTACACCCAATATGACAATTAACCATTACACCCAACTATTTGTCACTTGATCATAGTGAATTGACTCGACATTACTCGATGATTGAAAAAAAAAATGCTTAATCGATCAAAAATCAATTATATAAACTTTGATCGAAGCATATAATTTATAAGCTCGAGTATATATAATCGATCAATTAGCAGGTCAGTAATTGTCGCAGATCATAATTTAAAATGAAATCTACATTTTCTATTCAACCTTCTAACCTTCTAAAACCCACTTGTTTAATATATTTTACTCTAATCATAACTCCTAATTCTAACCCCTAACCCTAAAAAATACACACCAAAAAAATTTATTTTTCGAGATTTTATATTATTATTTCATTTTAATTTGAATTTCATTTTAATCTGCCACATGAACAAATAAGCAACAATCATGTTTGATAATATTTCTCTTCCGTCAGTTGAAGAGGTTCAAAAATGGACGCAAACTGACGTTATTAATTTCTTACAAGAAAATGCGGATGAAGATAAGTTAGACCTTGACGACGATGACATCGCTAAAATTAAAAAAAATAAGGACAAAGGCTCACCCTTCCTTGAGTTAACACGAGAAAAACTTCTAGCCTCTCCTTATGAACTTCCCGGTGGACCAGCAAAAGTTATAGAGAAGTTAATCAAAACAATTAAGGGCGAAGGAGAGGGTAAGTAGTACCACGACTGCATTCGAATATTCCAAACCTATACTGCTTTCTCTGCAATAATTTCATTTATTAACTTGGGTCTCATACTATATCCACACCATAGTCGAAAAATCATCTATGCTGAAACAAGAAGTACTAGAATTGAAGAAAGAATTGGAATTTTTGCGAGATCGGCAAAAAGGTATATTGTATTTTATAGTGAGTTGAGTTATTATGTAGTTTAGTTCTAATTAATTTTTCACAGTATTTTCAATCAAGGCATCGTATGCGAAAAAGAGCAAGAAATTTAGCTGGACTGTTGACTTTTTCAACTTGTCACTAAAAGAACTAAAGACATATATTCACGACCAATTATCTTTTCCAGAAGAAGTTGATCCAGAAGATTTAATTCTTTGTAGCAGTAATGATAATGCCAAAAATAATGAGGAGCAAAGCGTAATTAATGATAATTCATATGAACAATATCTCAAGTCCTTTGTTGCAACGAACTCTCTAAGTCTTAAAATCAATGTTTATACTATACGGAAACCATATTCAGAATGGACTCTCAATGCTGTTAGCGAGATATTCGAATTGCCAACTCATTACAAGGATATTTCTAAATTCACCTGTGGTACCGATAAACTTGAAGATGAAAAGTCTCAAAGGTTGTTGTTGCATCTTATTGAAGATTTAAAGATCCATCGATCAACAATCCGCGGTGATTCAGAAGCTTATAATAGCAAATTTGTGTTACTATTTCTTGCGATGGCAAGTTCCGTGTGTAATGAGAAGGTTAAAATATATCCTAAAGAATATATCCAAGGGAAATATGGCTGTGGACCGGTAGATTTTTGTATGATATTGGAAAATATAATCATTAGCGTTTTAGAGGTAAAAAAAGATGATTTTATACAAGGTACAGCACAAATAATTGTACAGCTTCATTCATTGCTTAAGGTAAGTAAAAATATGAACTTAATTATATTAATTTTATTCGAACCTAACTCTGTTATTCCATAGAACTCTCAAAAGAGAAAACATGAAGATGATGATATTGTTATTGATAAAGCGTATGGAATAGTTACTGACAGTAAATTATGGTATTTTTTCGAGTGTTATATGAATGGAGATAAACCAGAATATAAAATCCATTCAGAAGAGGGGACTTCGATTAATTGGGGTAGCAATTTTGAGGAAGGGGTTACCGAGGTCTTAGGACAGATTGTTTGGCTATTTAAAGATGCAGAAAAACTAATAGAATCAGCAAAACAAAAGAAAGTTAAATTAGTAAAATAATGTATGGTAATGAGTTTCATTTTGCTGAGTCTATTTCCTGATGTAATATACTCTGCTAAATAAAATGATCGTTATATCAAATCTTGTCATTTCAATTAGTGATGGTACCCGATCAAAAAAATGCTACCCAGTTATCCGACAGGTAAACCCGCAGATTACCCGGGTGATCGACAAATATATCCAGATATAAAATCTTACCCGATGTACCCGGGTAGAGTTACAGCTTTTCTCATAAATTCTGGAAAATTTGGCAAAAGTTGACCGACCAAATATTTGTCAATTAGTGATAAACTTTTGATTCAGATGTAATTACATCTGAATCAAAAGTTTATCACTGCTAAATCAAAGCTTATCAAATCGGCAAATATTCGGTCTGTCAACTTTTGCCAAATTTTTCAGAATTTATGAGAACAGCTGTAATTACAGCTATTATTATAATTTCCAGGACATCTGCTCATTACCTGAAATCTTTTTGGTTGTTCGGTAAATTACTTAACTCTCCAGGAATTACATCATTGCCTCCGGATTGAAGGTCCAAAGACAGCGATTTAGTTTCCGGAAAGTTAGATAATTTATTGAATGATCAAAAAGATTTTAGGTAATGAGTAGATATTCCAGAAATTATGATAATAGCTGTAAATAAAAATCTGCTGAATGATTTTTTAGTTGTTCTGGTTAATTATTGATTTTGGTATAATCGAATCTTCTATACAACTATTGGGCTCTATTTATATTTAGCTTTGATAATTCAACCGGATATTCAATTCAGGTATGCTTATTTGATATTATCTGAGTATACTTATTCAGATATTATCTGGATATGCTTATCTGGATATTATCTGGGTATGCTTATCCAGGTAGCTGAGTTCATAACTCGGATATCCGATTATCTGCAGATAACCCAGGTGATACCAACCTGGATACCATCACTAATTTCAATTGGCATTTTGATTTCGATTTTCATACTACTTATTGTATTAATATATTAACAACATGTGGTCACACTTAGAGCATTTTGAAATCTTTACCTGATTTTAAGGATATTCTATGGAATAGGTGGACAATATAAGGAATAAGCTTCACTAATGATTAGTAATCATTAATTTTTAATAGCAGAGTTGTGGAGTTTGCAGAGTTTGCCCACCTATTCTATAGAACATCCGATTTTAATCACATGTCTTGTTACATATTTTATTAATTTTAATTAAAATTAAATAAATCTGCTTTATATAAAAAGTTATTAAAATGTGATCCAAATTGGTTTTATTAAAACAATGCATCACTGAGTTTGAAGCTGAAAATATAGAGCTTAAACATAAGAATATAAAATTAAAGCAGATTATAGAAAAAAATGTTGAGTTTGAATAGTCTGGAGAGGTTGGTTCTGCACATTATTCTCACTTTATGAACCATGTTAATATTGAATGGCTGGATGGTGCTGAAAATGGGAAACTAGTCACAAAAAACCATGCTACTAATTTGTTGAATAAGATACTTCGAGCAACAAATTTATTGCAAAATCAAAATGAATATTAAAATTTATTAAAAGTGAATCAATTAAGTTTAGCATAAATAAATATAACTAATATTCGTTAATCTATTAATAAAAAAAATACATTTTTGTATTCTTGCTATATTGAAATTTGATTTAGCAATTATCAATAAAACTGGCCCCAGTGGCTTTATTTCATATAAATAATTAGTTTACTTGTGTGTATATATTGCAAATTTATTTATTGTGTTGTACTATCATCAATGAATATATGATTGAGAATTTTAAAATTTTTTTAACAAAAGTGATTAACAGGGCCAAAAGTTATGCATTTGCAATTTTTATTTGAAATGAAAGTTATTAATTAATAAAAAATATTCTCAAAACATATTTAATATTTTTCTAAACATTTTTGATCGTGTCAGCAGAGCTGATAAAATTATATAAATTGATATTAAATATGCAATCTAAAGATGATTCATTAAGAGAATTAAATTCTAGGCTCATGGCTAAAATTGATAAGCTTAGAAGAAAGAATATCAATATCAAGGCTGAGAACACAAGATTAAAACAGGCTATAGAAGAAATGCTAACATGAAGCTGAGTATGAGATTAGAATTAAAAAACTAGAACAAAGTAACAAAGAGAATATAAACTTTAAAGATAAAGTAATGAAATTAAGAAATGATATTGAGAAAATCAAAAAGAAAGATCAAATCGTTACTAATATACAGAATGCACTTTCTACAGAAGAGATTTTGTTTACTTCATTTGATAATACTTCAAATTCTAATAATTCAAATGAACTTAATGATTTCTTATATGAGAAAAATAAGAAAAGTATTAGTAATATAACAAAAAAAGGAACTGAGAAAAGAAGATTCAAGCTTAAGTTTCACACAATGTTTCTTCAGTGCTAGCTGATTCTCTTTGCAATAAAATTTTGGATAATGAGACAGAGGAAAAACCATGTAGTGATCTGGAAAAATGGTCTCAACCAAAATTATATGATATGAAAACCATAACAAATTTGTCACGATCAGACAATATATCTTCTGAAGTATCTAAATTAGAGTAAGATAATAAAAATGATGAGGTTGATGCCAGTCAAATCGTAAACAAGGTATTGTCTCAGAATATCTTTTGCGTTGAAATTAATGAGTTATATATTGAAAAATTCAATAACTTTGTCCCAGGTTTGGCACAAAGTTTATTAATAAAGTGGTTATAAAGAGTCAAGAAGAAATTTTATATTGGTATTATTATTTCTTTGAGTTTGAAAATAAAGTTAACTTATATCAAGCATCAACCTATCAAACAACTATATTCAGAATGCACATTGAATTCAAATTGGATTCAAAATAAATATACATTTAATATTTCTACTAACTCATCAACTAAGTTTTTGGGAAGGCTAAAATATATAGAAAACGGAACTATACTAAACCTTCATGACAACTTGCTAGACCTAATCTACTCTCTTGCATTATGTAATCCAACTACTATACCAACACAACCTATTATTAAACTTCAAAACAATGCAATTTTTGAAATCTTTAATGATAATCAATCTTCACAATCACTATCACAAATTGCAAAAAACAACTTAATCTACTTACAACTTACATTTTATACAGATGGCTCAGTTAAAGATATTATTACAGAACATTGTATCATAGGAATCAGCTGGATCCAAACTCAAAATAACACAATTATTCACGCATACTCAGCAGAAATCCAACTTTAGCCATTATTATACAAAGCCAAACTTATTGCAATACTTTCTGCTATCAGTATATACTTTAGAAACAGTTTTATTATAATATTTACAGACTTATAATCAATTATATTTAAGTATAAAAAGCTTAAACAATCATTACCATCACTTAACAAATAATATTCATATAATTACTGGCCTATATAGCACACTTTGCTTAATATTATCAAAGCTTACGAACTAGATATTTAATTAGAGAAGGTTATAGCACACAGTGACAACATCTTTAACAATCTAGCAGACAGACTAGCAAAAAATGCTAACTATTTAGCTACACTACAATTTATAGATAATAATAAATATAACTTATCATATCTTATCTAATATTAACAATCGCATTTTAACAACCAACCCGTAGATCAATTAAAAATATATGTAATGCTCACATTATAGCAATATGGTTATTCCAACATTATATAGACAATATTACCTCTATCATCACAAATTAACTGGAATGCAACCTGGCTCTATCTAAACAACAACTACAAAAGGTCAACTACTTATACCAACTTTAAGCTATGTTAACAAAAAATATTCAAAATCAATCTTATGCTATATATATTTTCTACTTTAATACATCAATACACATTATACTCATCAACAATTTCAAATAACAACTGTATAATATGTGAAGCTTGAGAAAGCCAAAAATACTGGCTTATCTGTCCAGATATATCCACAATAAATACACTTATTACTAATACTATACAGCAATTTCTTCATCACTCGAACATGAATATCATCAATACTCAGCTACAAGAACTATATAATACACTTATAAATCACTAATATTTTTATTTAACAACTGACATAATAATATTAGCCTATATAGAACCATTCAAAGATTTATCTTAACATCTTTTATACAATCTATAAGAGAATATACAAACTCTAACCAAGTTGCAACAAAAACAACTATTCAACTCCTTATACAAATCTCACAAAATATATACAACCAGATATAGATACCATACTGTGCTAAACTTTTAAAATAGAAACAACAAAATAACATACTTTCTAGATCTAATCGAAGCTTAAGAACTTCTCATAGAACAACTAATCCTAATATAATCTGCTGCAAAATACCATATACATACAGCTATCCTTGTGGACTACCTGACCAACAATATGATAATAATACATATTTACCTCTTGGAAAAACAAACAAAAAAATATTATTATAGACTATCATATAGATTAAATATAGTATACCAACTAATAACATTTTATATTATCAAATCTAGATGAGTTTTAACTGCTTTAGTAGATTTAGGTTGCAGATGAATTAGAATTTCTAGTTTAGATAGCTTCTGATAGTCTGAGTTTCATTCTTGTAAAATTTTTGTAACTTGGCTTTGGCCAGAAAAACCTATAGTGGATTCTCAATACAAAATATTAATAAAGATAAAGGCAAAACTTCTCCTTAAAAAAAAAAATAATAAAAAAAGATAAATATCAGCAACCTGATAGTTATCTAATATATATCTGATTCTTGGTTATTTGTTGCTAATATTTTAGATACCTGATATTTATTCTATTTATATTTAATTTATAACTGCTATATAACATCCTGATATTTATACATTTGACCTGTATTTGTCTTTATATTGTTTTTGAAGTAAACTTATAATTAACCAGTAGGCAGCATTTTTTCTTAATACTCTAAACATTTTGCTAAAATTGTAGCAAAGCCCATTACATTCTGAATAGTAATCTTTATTGTTACAGAGTAACTTTATAATATTATACTAATAATTTTGTAAAACAATACTTTATAATTTATAGTTTATATTTTAGATATGATTTTTGTTAAATTTATTGGAATTTATATTGTATTTAGAATAGTAAAATATTAGAATATATGACAGTATATGTCATATACTATTGTGTGCCATATGTCACTATGTGCTATATACTACTGTATGCTGTATATTACTGTATACTATATACTACTGTATGCTGTATGCCACTGTGTACTATATGCTACTGTGTGCTATATGCCACTGTATATCATATACCAGTGTATACTACTTGTTATATGGTTATACTGTATGCCAGTATATACCACCTGCTATATGGTTATATGTAAGTGTATGCCACTTGCCACATGGTTATATAATAGTATATATTAGTACAATATACATAGCTGTATATTAGTGTATGCCAGTGTACCCCACATGGTTGTATGCTACTGTATGCCAATCTAACAGTTATTTAATGAAAGGCTTTTCCTCTTTATCTCAACAGATATTCTTAGACATTCCTAGACATTTCTAGAGTAGATAATAAATAAAAACTATTAAATACTCTTTAGAATATTGTTCTTTAAATATTCCTATAATATTCTCTTCATTCTAATGACCTTGTAATATCTTTATTGTCTCTAAACCAAGTAAATAAATCCTTCTGCTTAAACCTTCTCTTTTGCTCTTCTTAAACTCTTCTTTTAAAAATACTACTATAACATTATCAACAAGCTTATCAGTAAATGCTATATATGAATTAATACAATAGTTTATAAGTGTTTGTTTAAAAAGTACAATATTTTTAAGAAGCTTTTGAGGTCTATAAAGAGTAACTTCAGAAATCTCTAAAGTTTTAAGAATTTTATTGAATGCTGCTTCTGAAATATTATATTTGTTTTTAATTTGAAAAAGTTGCAAGCCTTTAAATAAGTTCTCTAAAATAATTTTTAATACATATAAGTAATATATAGTAAAAGTATTAAAAAGTTAAATATGTTTTAACAATAAACTTATCAAAATTTATATATTTGCTATCAAATTTTTTATTACTATCCTTCTTATCATATTTCTCACTATATTTTTAATTACACTTCTTATTATATTCTTTATTATCTTCTCTATTATATTTATCATTATACACATCATTATAATTTTCTCTATTTTTCTTATTATCATATTTGTATTCACTTTTACTATTTTCATCAAATATCTCTTCTATAGTATTTTTATCAAAAATTTCTTCTATAGCATTTTTATGGCTTTTAAAATTATTTGATCCCACATAGTTTTGGGTATTTTCATCTTGACTATTATATAATAATGATATTATTGAAATGGTAAATGATGATGATGATGCAACTGTTAAAGAAATAGGAATAAAGGGGTATCCATAATTTATGTAAACTCAGATACCATATATAGTAAAAATATCGTTAAATAAAAGTTAGGTGGCATATACAATTTATATTAAATGATGTTTGTAATACCAAATACACATATACATAATGCTATTCCTAATGCAGGTGTTATAAAAAAAATAAAGATCTTGAAGGTAGCATATACATATGCTCTGTATTAATTTACAATCTGTGACTAGTGAAAGTTTTAAGTATCACATATTACATACATAGGCACAATCTATCATTTATTAAACATGTAAAATAAAGATTTTTATACATCGCTAACTTTAAATCTTTTATAAGAATGTTCTTAAGAATGTGTATTTTGTCTTTTTTTTTTTATTCATACAATTGAAAAATTCAATTAGCATGTTCTATGTACTTATTAACTTATGCTAGGTGCTTCATCTTCTGTATATGTTATTATTACTACACCAGTCTTATCTTTTTCATAGTGATCTGCACATCCGGACATTTGTGTATTTCTCCATATGACAGAAGATTTGCTGAAACAAAATTCTATTTAATAAGTTGTTAATGAATTAGTTTAATAATTTATAAGCTAACAGATATAAATCAACATTTAACCTTTATATCATTACTGCTAGTGTTATGACAATTTTTTGAGGATCAAATTGTAAACTGACAATACTGTGATCATACAAAATGTATTGATTACAGATCCTGTTCTTAGGTCTTATATCTTAAAAGTTTTAGTCAAAAGATGAACCATTACTGTTAATATATATTGTAAGTATATAATAATTAAATATACAATAGATACCTTTATACTTTTATCAATACTTCTACTAACAATATGTAAATCATCAAACTGAAGATATGTTATAGGATCTATAACAAAAATTGGAATTAGTATAATATAGGAAACAGTATATAGTAAAGATAGATACTTAGCTTATTTGCGAAAATATTAATTTCTTGTAAAAGTATTCCTTTTGACCCATACTTTGTTTGTCAATATAGAATGAACTTTAATTTAATATTTTTATTTATCAGTCTAAAAAGCCATAAGATAGTCTGATTGGTGTTGACAAAAAAGCTATAGTGAGTTTGGGTTCTGATATTATAAACATGAAACTTTCTGAAGTTAATAGATCTGATGAAAAGATGGTTCATTTAACAAAAGACAAACTATATAGACACAAATCTAACTTAAACAGTTCCACCAGCGTGGAAGAACTGAGTTTCTGAACTTCTGTTTAAATCATCCACTTTATTTTTATATTTATTTGAATTAACTATTATTTATTGTTCTGAATTTTAGAAATTTGTGAGAAATTAATTCAACAAGCTTGACATGAAAAGTTTGCACATATGCCTGATGTCAACCATATGACCTTCAGAAAATAATAAAGAGTGGATAAATGGAAATAAGAATGTCGATGATTGCATTAAAGAATAGCAACTTAAATCTGAAAGATTATGGAAGTGTGATTGAATAGATTTCTTTTGATAGATTAGATAATATTCAAAAGAATAATTATAAAATTTTAGCAACCTGGTTAGATTGCTGAGTATCAACACTAATTTAGGTAGAACAAACTACTGGTTTTGGTATACTCTATTGTATTTAGCGCCTTTTGCAAGCTGGTCTCAGTTTTAGACAATCTAACTGCAATAGATTTGTCTACTATGCCTTGACTAAAGTGTGGGAGTAATAGGTTAGAACATTTGTATAAGGCATGAGTTAGAGGAACTGTGTCAAACAAATACATGGCATATAGATCTTGCTGGCCAAAAGAGTTATGAGAAATGGGATCTTTGCTAGCAAAATGACCCTACAAGCTATTATTACACAATATTTTTATTAAGAAAAATATAATAAATCTATTTTTAGAAAAAAAATCTTAGCAAAGATCCCAAATGATATTAGAATCATGGTATATGATAAAAAGTCAAATGAACTGTGATTCAGGACCAATCAGCATGAAACTAGACAGACTGATTATTAGACTAATTAAATGCTATATAAGTTGTACCAACATATTGATTATCATTTATTATTGCCCATTATTATTATAGCCACTATTCAAATTATTAGTTTATTATTCAGTTTATTACATAGAAGCTACCTCAAACAAATATTAAACTTATATATTATTATTAAAATTAGTGATAGCAATGCATACGAATATTAAGAACATATACATAATTTTTGTAGTTATATTTGATGAACCTTGTATATAAGTATATCTAGACAGATTCACCTCATTTTGCCAATATCCATTTAATCTAAAAGCTCATTTAACTGATATCACACATGTAACAATTTATTTCAACAACTAATAGAATACTAACCTTATCCTTATGTGATGTCAGTTAAATAGGCTATAGGTGAAATATGTGTCGAGAAAATAAGAGCTATCCGTTTTTAGTCAAATTGATTAATAGCTCTATTAATTATAAACATAGTGCATGCACTTAATTTATGCTAAAGAAATTTAGTGTTTCCAAATTTAAACCAGTTATATATAAGCATTGAATATGTGATCAAGTGAGTATTTACTGTTTAGTATATGACTTTATATCTACTCAATAAAAATTCTTATAACTATAATTGATATTTCATTTATATATATGATCAAAATTTAATGTTTCAGATCAAATATCACAAAAATTGCTGAATCAAATTATATTTTATCTATAATTATATATAATAATAATTTAATAATAACTGATATTAGGATTAATGGTCTTTTCAGTCCATCTTCAAAAAAACAAGACTGGTCTAATTCTAGAACAGACTTGTGTTTACCGATTTGAGTCAGACTACTTAACAACCCTGTTATGTATAGCATTACACAAAGGGTATCAGGAATAGAGTATTATGTATAGCATTATACGAAAGGATGGTTATAAGACAATTTAAGTGATATAAGGACATAAAATCAATTGGTTTATGGGGTGTTGTGGAGTAAAATGTGACCTTTTGCCTTTAAACTTCACACTGTTTTACGTAGCTTTGTTTATTCTTGGTTGTAAAAATATCATGTGATTTGATGATCTAATACTATAATTGCAGTGATACCTTAAGATCTGATATAAATTGATTTTTACTATGCTACGTATTACTATTTGTAGAGTCAGAGTGAACCGGCTCTGTGAGCTTTTTGGAACTTGTTTAAAAGTTGGTCTAAGCCACACCTGTAATTAACATTCACATTTTTTTAAAGCAGAAATAGAAAATAAAGAATTGATTAATAAAAGATATTATGCAGATCACCAGTGCTTTTAATAACTGGATATCAATAATTATCAAAAATTAGCTAATAAGATTGATTCTGATGGTATATGCTTACTTGATTATTGTTATAGATATGAAATTAAAGTGAAAAAGAATAAAAAAAGACTTTCATTAATTATCTAAAATTATCAAAGATGAATAATCCTAATGGAGTATATCAAGTTGGTTATTGTTATTATTTAGGAATTGTAGTCGAAGCTGATGAGCATAAAGCATTTGAGCATTATCTGAAGCAGGTAATTTAAATGAAATTTGGAAAACTGCTATTTTTTATTATTACAGAATTGGTATGGAATAAAATTTTGATAAATATTGTGAATGCATTAGAAAGTAAGCTAGTTTTTAATTTTTATTATTTTAAAAATTGAAAATATTTTCGTATATTTACAATTCATCTTAAATTATTAGTGAATAAGTATAATAAAGACAACTAATTTACTGCTATATAGCACTGCTTATAGTACCTAGGTTCTTATTTGAAACCTTGACTTAAATTGATTAGTACTGGGTACTATTCATGAATTTAGTGATTTTATTGATGAAGGGGGTACTTTATGTGTTAGGATATTATTTTTGGATGATACTATAAGCAGTACTATAGGATATTCGTTAATAAGTTTACAATATTAATTATTATATTAAGTTAGTCCATAAGTATAAAAAAAATTTATTAATCATTTAGTTAAAAACAAGATCACAAATCAAGAACATAAATACTTATTTATCATTATCTAATATTTTATTCATATTAATTACAGTATTTATTTAGTGAGTAAGTATAAAGAATATTTATTAATCATTAGAATTAAAATCAAGATCACAAATCAAGAGCATAAATACTTAATTACTATTATCTAATATTCTTCATTAGCATTGTAAGTATAAAAATTATTTATATTCGATGTAATATTCATAATAGCATGGTAGATGAAATAAAATACTATATATCATATATATTATAATTATTTACAGTCAAACCCCTCTATAGTCACCTCCTCTATAGTCACAAAATTGGTATAATTACTTATTTATTTTTACCAA
>CAJVPZ010000695.1:0-17521 GCA_910592135.1 Racocetra fulgida | reverse complement strand
TTAAGTAATCCATATATCAGTATTATACTGTAAGTTCTACACTATCTGTTATATTTATAAACCAACTAGAGGTTGTCTTTAAGAGTAGAGTATATATTGATCATTTATCATATAATCTCAGTAGTATAATGAGATTTTATGTATAAATTAAAATATATTGTTAGTAAAAATTCTCAAAACCACAGCTAAATTTTACTAAAATTTTGTAATATACAAATCAAACCTTCTATTTATAGTAGTAAAACTTTCAGAAGCTATATTATTTTTAAAAAATAGATATATATATGTCATAAAATTCTTAAGAATTTCTTACATTTCTTGAAGTTATACAAAAAAATATAGTAAAAATATTTTTAAAATAAGTAATTATCTAATTAGATTTGTGTGTATTATATAATTTATTATACAAAAAAATTGTTATACATATTATATAATAAATGATCTACATTTACTCTATTCTTAAACCTTCTGTAATATAACTTAACTTGTATTACTAATATATCTCTATTATAATTATTAGTCAAAAAGTTCCAGATACTTTTTTTAGAACTTTTAGAATTAATTTTTCCTTGAACTATTATTAGCTAAAGCTTTTCATACTCACAATTCAGTTAATCTAGACTTCAGTAACTTATATTAAATCTAAGAACAAGTACTTGCAAGCTAAAGTGCTACTGTTATCTACTTCTGCTCTTGTAGAGTTCACTCAAACTACAGTATCTACTATATAGTCTATTACTAGTATCTAAGTTCTATCAATGCTCTAAACTTCTAATTCAGATAGTTCGAAGAAGCTGTGACCTATTTCTAGTCTCTACTATTAGTTTTTTTTCTTCAGTTACTCATCTGGCAGCCTGGTTGGTATAGTGTTTTGCCAAATATTTAGTTCTCGTTCAGATTATTGAAATTAGTAACTAGATCTCTTAGATTTAAAATATTATAATTAATTATTAAAAATATTATAATTTATAATTAAAATAAGAGTATTACTATATAGCAACTAATTACTATAGTAACTTCACAATCAACCAATCAAAATCAATCATATAATTTATATATTCAACTAATTTTGCATTGAATATATAATTATATGATTACTCTTAATTAGTCAATTATGATATAAAATTTTATTAAACAAAAAATATAATATAATTATAATAAACAACAAAATTATTTTATAACAAACTAAAATTCATATAAACAAATTATTATTTATAAAAAAATAACAATATAAATGCCATCTAATTCTTAAAACAAATTTTTTTTTGAAGTTATAAATTTAATTTACTTGTTTCTTTTATTAATATTATTATATTAGTTAAAGATTATTTATCTTGAACCTGCTTTAGTTATAATAAAATTTAATAAAACTATTAAAAAAAATTAATAAAAATATAATAACAAATAAAAAAAATAATCTAAAATCTTGCTTTAAAATGCTGCTAGTTTTTATATTTTAATAAAAAACAAAATTTAAAAAAAAAAAATTAATGAAAACAAAAAAAAAACTAAAGTTTATTCCAAAAGCTATCTGATTTTACTTCATATTCTAGTAAAAAGTAAAGCTAAAAAAAGAAGTTAACAAAATAAAAGAAAAAATAAAATAAAATAAAGAAGTTAAAAACTTATTTTTGAATACTACTTGGTTCTATTCTATACTCTAACTATACATATTACTGAAATAAATTTTTAAAAAACTTTATTTATCTCTATTAAAGCAAATTAGAATTTTTATATACAAAAACAAATCTAATTTTAGTTATGTTTTTTATAATTTTGTCTCTTTAAAAAAGGTTGCAAAATATTGTCTTTTAAATAAAATAGATTAAAACAATTTCATTTTTAAATTTTAATTTTAGGTTTTAGACCCAAAATAATTTTGCCAGTATATATAGTTTTGACAAAAGCAAACTTTAAAAAAAAGATAAAAAGAAGTTAGTCGAAAAAAAAAACTAAAAACTTATTCTTAAATATTATTTAATCTTTATATTCTAGTAAAACCTCTAAAAGAAAAAAAAAGTTAATAAAAACAAACAAAAAAAATTTAAAAAAAAGATTATAATTTTATTTTTAAATACTATTTAGACTAAAAAAAGTTAGCAAAGAAAAAAAGTTAGCAAAAATAAACAAAAAAAAATTAGAAGCTTAATTCTAAATATCACACAGGTTGAATTAAGTTATATTAGAGCAATATCGATATGCCAATAGGATCTGATATATATTTTAAAGCATACTATTATTATACTAATATTTTAATTCTATAATTAACTAATATGTATCTAATTTCAAACAGAAATTTAGCCAATATAGAATATATATTAGGATATTATAAGAATTATATTATACTCATATTAGTAATCCTATATATACTATAAAAAATACAATATGCAATCTCTTTATCTATAATTAGATATATATTAAATTTTTTGAAAATTTAAAATTATATAACAATTTACATATTTATAAAATTGAATTTATACATATTTATAAAATCGAATTTATATCAATTAAAATTTTTTATTATATTACAAATAAACAATCCAAAATCTAAGCTAAAATCCAATTCTAATTTTAAAAATAAACTAAACTTTAATTCTATTTAAAAATAAAAACACTAACAAAAAGACAATTGTAAAACTAAATGCAAATTTGAAAATGAATACATCAATAAAAAAGACAATTATAAAGCGAAACCTGATCTAAAAATAAAGATATTAGTATTAAAGACAATTGTAAAGTAAAATACTAACCTAAAAATAAATATATTAGTGAAAGAGACAATTATAAAGCAAAATACTAACCCAAAAATGGAGGCACTAGTAAATAAACATTTTAATAAAAAAAATATTGTAGTAACCTGAAAATGAATACACCAAAGGTAGAGATAATTGTAAAATAAAACACTAATCTAAAAATAAAGATGTCAGTATTAGAGACAATTGTAAAGCAAAACACTAACCCAAAAATGAAAGCACTAATAAAAGAGATAATTTAATCAAAGAGACAATTATAAAGTTAAACATTGACTCGAAAATGAAAGCAACAGCAAAAAAGACAGCTTCAAAACAAAACATTAACCTAAAAATAAAGGCATCAGTAAATGAAACATTCCATGAAGAAGATAATTGTAGAGTCAAGCACTGATTTGAAAATGAATACACCAACCTAACAATAAAGATGTCAGTATTAAAGACAATTATAAAATGAAACACAAATTTGAAAATAATGTACCAGTAAAAAAGACAATTTCAAAGCAAAACACTGACCTGAAAATGAAAACATTGATAAATAAGACATTCCAACTAAGGAGACAATTGTAAAGTTAAGTACTGACCCAAAATAAATACATTAAAGAAAAAATTCTTGCAAAGCAAAATCTGATCTAAAAATAAATATGTTAATGTTAAAGACAATTGTAAAGCAAAACACAGATTTGAAGATGAAAACACTAGTGAAAGAGACAATTTCAAAGCAAAACACAGATCCGAAGACAAAAATACTAGCGAAAGAGACAATTTCAAAGCAAAACACTGACCAAAAATGAAAGCACTAATAAATAAGACATTTTAATAAAAGAGACAATTGTAAAGTCAAACATTAACCTAAAAACAAATATACTAAAGAAAAAGACACTTGCAAAGCAAAATCTGATCTAAAAATAAAGATGTCAATTTTCAAGACAATTGTAAAGTGAAACACAAATCCGAAAATGAAAGCACTAGTGAAAAAACAATTTCAAAGCAAAACACTAACCCAAAAATGAAGGCACTAGTAAATAAGATATTTTAATGAAAGATACAATTGTAGAATCAAACAGTGATCCAAAAATAAATATACTAAAAAAAAGAAACTTGTAAAATCAAGTCTGATCTAAAATAAAGATGTCAGTATTAAAGGAAATTGTAAAGTAAAACACAGACCTAAAAACAAACCCATTAGCAAAAAAGACAATTTCAAAGCAAAACACTGATCTAAAAATAAAGACACCAGTAAATAAGACATTCTAATAAGAGAGACAATTGTAGAGTCAAACATTGATCTAAAAATGAATATACCAAAGAAAAAGATATTTGTAAAGTGAAATCTAATCTAAAAATATATATATCAGTATTAAAAAGCAATTGTAAAGTAAAACACAGATCTGAAAATGAAAGTACTAGCAAAAAAGACAACTTTAAAGCAAAACACTAACCTGAAAATGAAAGTATCAGTAAATAAGATATTCCAATGAAAGAAGCAATTGTAGAGTTAAACACTAATCCAAAAACAAATACATCAAAAAAAAAAACACTTGTAAAGCAAAGTCTGATCTAAAATAAAGATATTAGTA
The DNA here is from genome assembly GCA_910592135.1 of Racocetra fulgida. Classification (NCBI taxonomy): domain Eukaryota; kingdom Fungi; phylum Glomeromycota; class Glomeromycetes; order Diversisporales; family Gigasporaceae; genus Racocetra; species Racocetra fulgida. The sequence continues at coordinate 13,191 of CAJVPZ010000695.1, read as the reverse complement.
TTAAAGCTGAGTATAAAGTGAAACTTCTAAAAATAAAGATGTTAGTATTAAAGACAATTGTAAAGCAAAACACTAACCTGAAAATGAGTATACTAAAGAAAGAGACAATTGTAAAGCAAAACCTGATCTAAAAATAAAGATGTTTAGTATTAGAGACAATTGTAAAACAAAATACTAATCCAAAACAAAAGCAATAGCAAAAGAGACCATCTAATAAAAGAAAAATTGCAAAGTCAAACACTAATCTGAAAATGAATGCATCAAAGAAAAAGACAATAGTAAAGTCTAAAAATGAAGATGTTAGTGTTGAAAAAATTGTAAACTAAAACCTAGTCTAAAAATAAATATGTTAGTATTAAAGACAATTATAAAGCAAAACACTAATCCAAAAATAAATGCATTAAAGAAAGAAACAATTTGTTAAGTAAAATATGATCTAAAAATAAAAATGTTAGTATTAGAAACAATTGTAAAGCAAAACACTAATCCAAAAACAAATACATCAAAGAAAAAGACAAATTGTAAAGCAAAATCTGATCTAAAAATAAATATGTAGTATTAGAAACAATTGTAAAGCAAAACACTGACCTGAAAACAAAGACACTAACAAAAAAGATAATTTAGCAAAAGAGATAATTGTAAAATTAAACACTATCTGAAAATGAATACACTAAGTAAAAGATAATTGTAAAGTGAAATCTGATCTAAACATAAATAAATAGTATTAAAAACAATTGTAAAGCAAAATATTAACCTGAAAATGAAAGCAAGAATAAAAAAGACAATCCAACAAAAGAAAAGATTACAAAGTCAAATACTGACCTAAAAATGAATATGCCAAAGAAAGAAATAATTGTAAGGTGAACACTGATTTAAAAATAAAGATGTTAGTATTAAAAACAATTATAAAGTGAAATCTAATCTAAAAATAAAAATATCAATATTAGAAACAATTGTAAAGCAAAATACTGACTCAAAAATGAATGTATCAAAGAAAGAGACAATTTGTAAAAAGAAATCTAAACTAAAAATAAATATGTTAATATTAGAGACAATTGTGAAACAAAACACAGACCTAAAAATAAATGCATCAAAAAAAAAGACAATTATAAAGCGAAACACTAACCTAAAAATAAAGATGTTAGTGTTAGAAATAATTATAAAGCAAAATACTAACTCCAAAACAAAGACAACATTGAAAAAAAAGAAACAATCCAACAAAAGAAATAATTGCAAAGTTAAACACTGACCTGAAAATGAACACACTAAAGAAAGAGACAATTATAAAGCAAAACCTGACCTAAAAATAAAAAAGTCACTATTAGAAACAATTATAAAGTGAACCCTGGTCTAAAAATTAAAATGTTATATTAGAGACAATTGTAAAGTAAAACACTGACCTGAAAATGAATATATCAAAGAAAAAGACAATTTGTAAAGTGAAATCTGAACTAAAAATAAAGACATCAATGTTAGAGACAATTGTAAAGCAAAACACTAAACCAAAAATGAAAATACTAACAAAAGAGATAATTGTAAAGTTAAATACTGACCTGAAAATAAATGTATCAAAGAAAAAAACAATTGTTTTTTTTTTTTTTAAGATATCTTTCGAAACCAAGCTTTATTGATATTTATCGTTGATTACATAGATTTACATTTTTAGTATTACAGATGTATATATCCACCAATTATTTTAAGCTACCTTTATACCAAAGTGTCTCCTACTATTTTATCTGGACTTGGTTACCTCGTTGGTTGTCCATAGATCCCCACAGGTAGGTATAGTAGATGCCTTCTAATCTTTCTATGTTCTACACATTTCTAGATTAGGCCTTTCAGTAACTTATACCAGAAAAAAACAATTGTAAAATGAAACTTTTCTAAAAATAAAGATGTCAGTATTAAAGCTGAGTATAAAGCAAAACCTGATCTAAAAAGATAATTGTAAAACAAAATACTGATCTAAAAATAAAGATATCATATTAAAAACAATTGTAAAGCAAAACACTGATCTGAAAATGAATACTTTAAAGAAAGAAGTTAATTTTAAAGCAAAACAATAATCTGAAAATAAAGTTATTAGTATTAGAGTTAATTGTAAAGTGAAACACTAATTCAAAAACAAAGGTACTAGCAAAGAAGACAATATAAAGTAAAACACTAATTCAAAAATAAAGATATCAATGAAAGAGACAGTTATGAAATAAAGCACTAATCTAAATATAAAGTTAAATACTGATCTGAAATGAAGATACAGTATAAGCAATAATTGTAATTGTAAAGTGAAACACTGATCTGAGAATAAAGGCACTAGCGAAAGTGACTATTGTAAGCTAAACATTAACTGAAAATGGATACCAGCAAAAGTAATAATATAAAGCAAAATACAATCTGAAAAGAAAATACTAGCAAAAGTGTATTAAAAGTAAAGTATCAATTAATTATTGCAAAGCAAAACACTAGTGAAAGTAACATCAACCTGAATTTATTTTTTTTTTTTTAGTGATTTTGCTTTTATTATTTTAATCAGAAGTATCAAAATTTTATATTTGTTACAAATATATAATTCTATACTAAATTTCTATACTAATAAAGACTTACTCAACATTAAACACCAGGTGTGACCTGCCTAAGCAGCTAATTTGCTTCATATTGGATTCTCAACTTTTTGAGGATTTGTTTCTTCTAATCATAAGCTGAGAGCTGCCAATCTTGCATCAACCTGAATTTAATAAGCAAACCAAAACTATAAATATAAAAAAAAAAGTATGTATTGGTATATAATTCAATCTGTATAATTTAAATCTTGGGACAGGTTATATCAATCTTTAAATAAACTCAATTTAAGCTTCAAGAAAAACAAGATTAAATATATAAATATTAAAAACAATAAGCTATTTAACTCTTTATTGGCTTTAAATATATAGAAATACAACTTAAAAAATAAATTGTAATATTAACTCAATCTGTGTATTTTTAGAATTAGCCAAAATTGCCTAGGTGATGATCTACATTTTATTTATATGAAGTTTCTATATTAATAAATATAAGTGTAATATTATAAATTTATAAAATAAAGGGTGTAGCGACTTAGTGAAATGGTCAAGTTGTCACACCCCCAAGTGGCAGGACAAGAATTTAAATTCTACTGGTGATAAAATTCAAATTTTACAGAATGTGTTACAGCAGACTGTGTATAATCTGATAGATCATCAGATCTGTAAATTTGGTTGTACCAGAGGTTATTAGGAAGCTGTGGAACTGTAGTGTAATGTATGAGTTATACAAACTGGGCGAAACAGCTGTATATATCCAGATATTGGGGCATATGGAAACCCGTTTGGCAAGTCCCGAGTAGAGAGATAGTACAGATCTTTGACAGTACTATATAAAGATTATCTAAGGAATCTGGACACCGATTTCAATGATCTGAATGAGGACTAGTGTTAGGCAAGCACTATACCAACCAGGCCACTAGATGTGATCAAAGGAAAAAGACCCAACCATGGAGACCAGGAGCAGATCATAGCTCTTCTGGACTATCTGGATTGAGAGTTTAGATTATTGACGGAATTTAAGTACCAGTAATAATTTGTAAAGTGTGTACTGGGTTTAAGTAAACTCTACAAGAGCAGAAGTAGGTAATGGTAACGGCTTTGGCTCGCAAGTACTTGTCCTCAGACTCAGCATAAGTTACCGAAGCCTAGGTTAGCCGAATTGTGGGTATGAAAAGCTCTAGCAGGTTTATCTCAAGAACAAAGGATCTCTATAGGTGGGTCTGTCTTAAAGTTCTAAGTCGAGAATCCGAAAATAAGGGTACTGTAAATCTGCGAAATAATGCACATCTGCGCATTATTTTGAATATCTGCGCGTTATTTCGGGTACGCCCATATGCGTTATTTCAAAAAAAGGTTAATATTCTAAGTCGTGTCATATATTAGCTTATATGTAGGGTTAATAGTCTATTTTAGTATATAAGATGTACACTATTTTGAGACATGCATGAGCATTATTTTGAAACTAAGTATTCTAATTTGGAGGATTCGATTTTTGAAATAACACCCATAATCGTTATTTTGCGGATTTATGGTATTAATGTATTCTTGCTCGGTTAGAAGATTAATGTACATAGACACAGAGGCTTTAAATGAGTAACTCGGTAGAGTTATAGGTACAGCAGCTAGTGTAGAACCTTCAGATGTTTACTTAAATAGGCAATTAAAAGTTGCATATATGGCTAGTTGTACTCTCCAAATATGTATACAGTATGGGGTTCCATACTGTAAAAAGTAACAATAATTAAATAAAAAGACAGTGATTAAGAGATCACCTTAAAACCAAAAAATAAAAAATAAAAAATTTGATAATATTATCAAATATTACTGATAAGTTATTTATTTTTTTTTTGGTATTAAGGTGAGGCCTTGCTCATATCTTTATTAGTAACTTTAAAAATAGTAACTACACTAAAGAGATACTACTATTTGTACAAGTACAAATAAAAACAAAAATTACATGCAAGAATAGAAGCTCAGACATATTTATCTGCGACCTAAACCCCTGATAAGTTATTTATATTAATAAATATAAATATAATATCATAAATTTATAAAATATTTGATAGTATTATCAAATATTACTGATAAGTTACTTATATTAATAAGTCATATTAGAAGATTTTTTAAGGCTATTAATTATTCCAATAGTCCTATAATATTTAATACCTAATATTGGTAACATATTGATTCTCAATATGTTTCTGATATTTAACTAATATTTATTTTTCCAATATGGCTTTATTCAACCTGTATATATAAATCTTCTTTAAAAAAAATTAATTTTCTTTAAAGAAATTTTACTGTATATATCAGCAAAATGTTTTTTAAAAAACTACTAAAACAATTTTAACATTTTTACTATGTACTATTAGATGCATATTGGTAAGCTCTACAACTTTAGTTAAAAGCCCAAAGGTGATTTACTTAGTAAAAAAATAAGTTTTCTTTAAACAAACACCACATTTCTTTAAAAAATCATCACATTTCTGTTTATAGGATTTACATATAAAATTACATTGCATTACACTATAATAATTTTTCAGTTTACTGGAGAATCATCAATTAATTTGTTTTTATAAAAAATAAAATTTTTAATATTTTTTTGAATAAATAAAATTATAAAAAATATAAATATATAAATTTTATTTGTTTTACAAAATTAGATGAAGGTGTGATTATAAAGAGGGTAGACTGTATTCCAAGTATAAAAAAAACTTTCTTTTATAATTATAATTTTTTTTTATAAAATAATAATAATAATGTCTAATTGTAAAATAATAGATTTAATAAATCTTTTGGTAAGCTATTACAAGTCATTTTAACACAAAGTTGTTTAAGTAAAAAAATTTATAAAGTACTATATTTCCAAATTTAAGCAACACCCGAATAAAAGCAACATCCGGATTTTGAAGCTAAAAATTTAACAAAGGTTTTTATATTGGGTACGTATCACTTTATAGACAATTACTTTACAGACATCTTATTTCATAAACAGTCAATTCATAGACAAGTTTATTTTAAAGATTTATTTCGTAGACAATCTTTAATAGTAAATTAGAAATGATCTACTATTAAAAATTTGTCTACGTACGTACGAACGTACGAAATAATTGTCTATGAAATGAATTGTTTATAAAATAAACAGTTTGTAAATTAATTGTCTTTACAATAAACCTGTTTATGAATTAATTGTTTATAAAATAAGATGCCTTTAAAGTGATTTTCTGTAAAGCCATGTTTTACTAACCAAATTATCCCTGAAATAAGCATCCCCATTATTTTTGACTCGAAAAGGTTGTAAACTTCGGTTGTTTATGTTCGAAGATATACGGGAACTTTTGCTATATACAGTCGATACTGTCTAATTGCACGCCATCCGTCAGACTTTTTTATGCATATAGACAGTATATGTACTTAAGTCATAAGAATCATTTTTTGTGTTAATACAGTCGATACTGTCTAATTGCATATACTCTCTAGGTGCATAACAATTTTTTGATTTTTTAATTATTAACACAAAATGATTCTTAAGTGCATATACTGACTATATGCATAAAAAAGTCTTTGACGAATAGCATGCAATTAGACAGTATCGACTGTAATTAAAAACCAAAAATTTTTAATGCATTTAGGTATATGCAATTAGAAGTATGCAATTATACAGTATTGATTGTACGTACGTACACAGTATTTATACGTACAGATGAAAATATAACTATATATAGTTGTATATATAGTTGTAGTTATTATCTATTTAAGTACTATCCTGTTAAAATTTCGTCAAGTTTAACTTAACTCCAAAAGTCAATCGATACGAAATTTGGTTAATGCATAACGACTAAGAATGTTAAAGAATGTTAAATCAGCCCAGTTTTTAAAGATGCTGTATAAATTAGATCTGAAATCAAGAGGTTAAATGAGATTGAACTAGATCTTAACTAGTTCTACCAGTATTGGAACAATCTTGAAAACAAACGTGTATTCATGTTAACATTAGAAGTATTATTATTCATGTGATTCTTAAGACTTTGCTCATAACGATAACAATAAGTAGTTATAAGCCAGACTCAATGTATCCATGCTGGCAATCCAAATTTTGGTCGGTCAAAATGGCTGAAACGGCCAAAAAATTTGGTTTGGCTGATAAAATTAACACAAAAGATCGACTCTGACGAACTTTTCAACAAAGAAACTTTTGATGGAATGAGCATCCTCAAATATGTGGAAGCAGCCTTCAATATCACAATATTCCTATGTATATAGACGAAGGTAATTTTATTTAATCAGTCTAAATATATACAGTATATAATTTATAATATTATATCGATATCGATATATTATTTGTTTTTATATGCGATACGATACCGATATATACGCGAGTGATTCATGTAACAATTCTAATTGTGCGTAAGTGTGACGTATCATGTAAAAAAAAAAGCAGCTAACAAAAGAATCCAATTACAATGCGATCCGTTATCTGTACAACAACAAAATAAGGAATTGAATATGTGTCATAAAAAGATCTATCAGCAGCCAATCAACAAAGAACACCTATAAAAAGGAACATCGATTAACCGGAAATCAATATACGGAACACTCCGAAAGATATAAAATTATGGCAAGCACCGTGTTTCTCAAACAAATAACCACATGATTACATCTGTACATGAAAAACAGGAAATCGCATGCAACAGATTATAAAATCAATAATAAGGTAATTTCATAATGATTTGCTTTTTCACTCCCTTGTTGTTCTGTGTTGCTTATCAAGTGAACCATGCTTTTTTATTTCAAAGAGATGAACTTGCTCGTCTTTTCTCACATCCGCTTAACTAAGTGCTTGATTGTTCGTTGACTAAGTGCAAGCGACCAAATTAAAAAAGCATTGTCAAGGAAGGTCGCTACGTAGAATACGTAGAATGAGAGTAGTTATATAATGTATATAATGAGTAAATATGTAGAAGCAGAAACATTCCGCAGTAATCGTGACTTTATTAACAAATTTCGATTCATAGTTTTGAGAAAGCGAAATTTTCCTTTACAGTGTAAAAGGAGTAAAAAAAGGGCTTTTGTTTGTCTTTTTATTCTTTTTACGCCGGTCTTTTCCCTGTCTTTGACTAAAGTTCAGGAAGCCCGCCCTTTTATGACTGTTTTCAGCCCAAAATCCTTGCCGCGTATTTAAAAATATAATGACCAGCCCCGCATCAATATAAGTTATTTATTGAATGAAAAGATAAGCAAGTTTTATCTCCATACTTGATCAATATTAGATTGATGAACGAGTGAAACATGTATCGGCCTTTGAGAAAAAGCAAAATATTGTACAGTGTATCACTCACATATCTGGCCAACTAGAGTCTAGCGAAAAAAAAAATTTAATTTGTGTTGCCGTATTTTATAATCTATTTATACAAATGCGAAGATGTGTAATTTGTGGCTGCTTTTTTTTTCATTTATTTATTATTTATACGTGCATTTGATGGCGGAATGCTGTACTATGATTACACTGTATACCTCGAAGAAGTCCCGTCAGCACTGCAGTATAAAATTAGTATATTTGTAAAGCACGTATATAATGTTAATCATGATTGTATAAGATTTGTATAAGCTTTGTATAAGATTGTATAAATAAATATCACACACAATTCATTTTTTGCAATATAAATAATTAATTTCAATAATTTTAAACCGAGGTTAGTAGCGTTATGTATGTGCTTTTGTTTTCTTGGCTTGTTTTTCTTTATCGATTTTCTTTACCGATTTTCTTGGTTGTTCTCTCTACAAAGTTATTTGTATTTTTTTTGATCGCAACTGATAGATATATTGGGTTTAAAAAGGAAGTAGACTTTACCCCAACTATGAACAATTTTTAATATGTCGAGCGAACATTTCAGATATTTCAAACATTTTAGCATTAATAAAGTCGTTCTTTCATAATTATTGATAATATCATATAATATCGTATTTCTAGACGTAAAAGTTTCATCTGCTCATAAAAAATTTATCTTTAAATGTCATAGAACTCTCAGAACTCACAAGAGGTTTCAACCTTCCTAGATGATAACATTTAAAGTTGTGAAATATATTTCTATTGTCGTGCGAGTTTTACTTACCTTTTGCAAATGTGAGTAATGACAAAAGAGTTAAAAGTGTGGGATAGAGAATCGGCCGTACTAATAAAGAGTCTGAAGTATTAAAGTAATCGATCTGCATTTTGCGTCACTGCGCCTTTTGATCTCTTCGTTATCCAGTTATCACTTTAGATTATTGTCACATATTATCAGAATGACTCTTTTTTATGTATTATGTGTATGATTTTTTTAATTGAATATATATTTATATATGTATATATATGTATATATATTTACTCTTGAAAAGGTTACTTTATTTTATTTATATTGTAAATAATAAATTTTTTTTTTTTGCTTGTGCCGTGTTTGGTTTTGTTGAACCAATAAATGTATTTTTTAGGAATATGATCGCGAGTTCTATAATCATTCATTATTAATACCTGGACCTTTTAAAAATCGTATAAATAGGCCTCAAGCCCCACCTGCTCAAAAATTCCGACTTACGGCCTTGTCCCTAACTTTCGAATTTTATCTTTAAAAAAAAATTATAAAAATTATATTTTCGTTTTTTACCCAATCATATTTCTTTTTTTTTTTTTTTTTTTATACCTACATTGTTGATATTTTTTTTTGATTCACAAATATCACGTGATTTTTTTGAACTATTAAAGTTTTAACACGAGTGTGACGTCATAAACATCAATTAAAAAAAAAAAACAGAAAAAAAAAGCTTAAATAGAGACCATTAGCTTCTTTCAAAACAACTTTTAGAACTTTCGGAAATCTTTAACGTATCGAATCGATTACCTATTTTTCCTCGTTACGTTAAAGACTATATACTGTATATTCTCTTTACTTGTCAACAACTCTGAAAACCTGAAAACAATTCTTCATGGATCACCATCACCACATGCCCCAGTATGGTGTTCCCACCTCCTTTCCTCAACCCACTGCAACCCCTGTAGCCGTACCATCGACCCCTCTCAGCACAATGTACAACACTCAGAGTATTTCAATGGACGAACCAGTGAGCGGTCCCATCGATCAAGCTATTCAAGCGCAATCTCAAAACGTTACTGGCATCGTCCCGATGTTACAGTGAGTATTGCGCTGGTCCCACACTTAACTTTTTACTATTTCGTTTTTTTATATATACCTTTTTTTCCCCTTAAAATCATTATAGAAACATTGTCGCTACTGTTAACCTTGGTTGTAAGCTTGACCTCAAGACTATTGCACTTCATGCTAGAAATGCTGAATATAATCCAAAGGTACTACCGCATTGCTATGCGTTGGTAGCATAGACAATTGTGGTAAAATATTAAATATAGATGCTAAACACTGTTATGTAATGATACAATTATTAGCGCTTCGCCGCAGTCATCATGAGAATTCGAGAACCAAAAACAACTGCCCTAATTTTCGCTTCTGGAAAAATGGTTGTCACCGGGGCAAAATCCGAAGACGATTCTAAGTTAGCAAGCCGTAAATACGCTCGTATTATTCAAAAACTTGGTTTTAATGCAAGGTTCACGGATTTCAAAATTCAGAACATTGTTGGTTCGTGCGATGTCAAGTTTCCTATTCGTCTGGAAGGTCTCGCTTACTCTCATGGACATTTCAGTAGTGTAAGTGCTGTGATGCACTACGTTATTATAGCTTATCCTTAGTCTGCACACCCTTCTTATTATATATTTCTTCGTTCATTAGTATGAACCTGAATTGTTCCCTGGTTTGATCTACAGAATGGTAAAACCAAAAATTGTCTTGCTAATCTTTGTTTCGGGAAAAATTGTTCTTACCGGTGCAAAGGTAATTTCTTTTGCATATATTGTCTTTTAATTTATTATAAGCCTTTGCTTTTCCATTGTCATCGATGTTGCCAATATGTGATCTTGATTTTTGATAATTCTTATTTTCGTTCTTTTCGTTTTTTTTATATTTATCTTAGGTTCGTGAAGAGATCTATCAAGCATTCGAGGCTATCTATCCAGTATTGACTGAATTTAGAAAGCCATGATTGAATTCTTGGTGATTGTGCATTTGCGGCCACAGCGATTGAAATTTTTTTTACCATTGGCTTGTCCAACGGTTCTAATTATTTTCATCGCAAAATCCTTTTTTGATGTCGAGGGAAATTGAGTGCAATTAGTTTTATTATTTGCATTTTATAGGCTTGAAAAAAAATTTTTTAGCAAGAAAAAACTTTCACTTTTTTGTCACGGATGATTCACGCTTTAATGAACATTGATTGCTTTTTTGTATTTACGAAAAAAAAAAAAAAAAAACAAAAAAAAAAAAACCGAGAGCCATGAATCTATTGGGATTTGTTTAAACCCAGATTTTCTACTGCTTTATCTTCCTTCGCCAATTGCCTTTATCCTCTCTTCGGTTCATTTCTTCAAATGAATTGTGTAATATACTTTATCCTTTTATTTTTTCTTCGATTATTGTACAAACTTTACATCATTCCAAATTTTCTTTTTCATTTTCCTTTTTTCCTTGATATTTTCACGATTCTCATCCACAATGGAACAATATTGTCAAAAGTTCAAGGTTTTTTTTTAGTTTAGTTTATATACTATCTTCAAAATTAATTTTTTTTTTTTTTTTTTTTTTTCTCTTCCAATCCATTTATACACATTTATTAATTATCCTTCCACTATACAAAACAAAAGGGAATTACGAGTTAAAAGACTTTCGAAAGATTTAATTTTTTTTTTTTTTTTCTAGTTTTTTTTTTCTATAAAAAAAAAAAAAAAGTATTCAAATTAGATTAGTAATCGATCAGATAATTATCATTACTGGTCGATTTTGAGTTTGAGTTCGTGTTATTTTTTTTCGGATTTTTTGAAAAAAAAAAGACAAAAATAGAAAAAAATGCACAAAATAAATATAAAAAAAGAAAAAAAACTTTTTTTTTTGCTTTACATATTTTCGAAAATTATGTCTTGTGAAGAAGTGAGAATGTGACGTGTTTGTTGTAAATTCGAATTGATATTCTTGCTTGCTACATTATATATTATATAGTACAATGTACTATATACTGCCACAAAGCATACAATGGTTTTAAACTAAATTGGTTTTTTTGATTTGGATCCCGTTGAAGTGCTTCTACCCTTGCTCTCGCAACCTTGACTATTCTCGGTTTACTTATTATTGGTACTGAGAACATGAATCGCACCTTACTGTACAATAATTCTATAAAGTGCGAAAATTGTAGCTGGTGTTTACATTATAGTCAATACACAGTTCTCAAAAACTTTAAACGAAAAGGATACGAAAAAAAGAACTTTGATCTTAATTTGACGTTAAGAGATTAAGTCACGACATTGATTGCTCACGTGACAATGGATGAATAAAATACTTCACTGTTAATTTTCGTTATTAGGCTATTAGGCTAGAATTCGATCATACCAAAAATTTTCTAGAGTGGTAATTGAAGATGCAAAAAAGGTAAAATATAGTCTCGTCACTAATTAGGTCTTCGTATTCGAACGTAACGATTCACGAAGTGACGCGTAAGGTGTAATTTCGATAATGGCCCGAATTAAGCTAACATCAACTGGATCTTCAACTGATCTAGCGTTACCAACCTAAAAAATTCGCTAAAAAAATTTTGCTGATTAGGATTAAGTTTTGCTATTAAGTTAGATTAGAAAGTGCAATGATTTATTAGTGCGCAGGTGGTTTCATAAATAAAATGCTGAGTTATAAGCGATTTTTGTTTTGATTTTTTTGTATTTCTTATCTTCTGCATCACACATGATCTTGAAATCTGATTGGCCAATGAAATTTTTGGTAACGCTAGAACAGTTAGAATCATCCGAATATTGATTAGAATTATTTATGTAATTAGCATCAGAATTAGATTAGATTTAAAAGTTTTTAAATATTATTTATTATTTTTTTTTCAGTTAATCTTTAGTATAGGTGGGTATATATAATTATTATACAATTATAATATATATAATTTAACTATTTTGAACTAAAAGGTTGTGGCGACTTAGTGTAGTTGATAAGTTGTCGCACCTCCAAGTGGCAGAACAAGAGTTTGAATCTCACTGGCAACAAAATTTGAATTTGCGGAAATGCATTACGGTAAAACTGTATAACATATCAATCAGGTAAGCACCTGTGACTTTGGTCTCACCAACTCGTATTGAGAGGTTGTGGAACGTAGTGTGCCGTATGAGTTACACGAAACCCAAGTGAAGCAGCCAAATAAATCCAAGGGATTAGGGGATACGGAAGCCCACTTGGGAAGTCCCGAGTAGAGACGTAGCACAGATCTTTGACGGCGCTACGTAAAGGATTATCATCTGGGGAACCAGACACCGTAGACAAAACTGAATGAGGACCGAGTGTCTGGCAAGCACTACACCAACCAGGCCGCCGGATCAGCTGGAGGAAAAAGGATTCATTCGGAATACCAGGAAACGCCCACTGGTCTCTGCTAGGCCATCTGGATTAGGAGTTTGGGGCACCGACGGTTGGCATCGAAGTACTGTTGATAGTCTGTAAAGTAGGTGCTGGGGTTTGAGTGAACTTTGCAAGGG
>CAJVPZ010000694.1:0-17521 GCA_910592135.1 Racocetra fulgida | reverse complement strand
CTTCTAAAAAAGTTTCATGGCTATATGTATAACTATAATTAAGATTACTATTTTCTAAACTAATTCCAATAGCTTTCATCAACCATTGAAAAGCCAGCTTTTCATCAATGGAAGTTCCTATTCCTTGTTGATAACACCTAGAAAGATTACGCTGTCCGCTTTTAGATCCATTTTCAGCAGATTCCTTATACCACTCGAAAGCTTTTTTTGAAGAAAAAAATGCTATTGAAAGTTTTAATAATCAACCTTATAAATGCAGTTTGCCCTCATTATAACATAATGATCGGGCTGGAAAATTTTATCTATTATAAATCCGTTATAATGAAATATCTGTCATAATATAACAGTAAAAATTTTAAATTGTTAAAAATTTTAAAAATTGTTAAAAATTTTAGATTTCTCCGCTACAGAGAGGGATCTGCTATAAAAAATCCGTTATAATGAGGGTAGATTGTATAATGAGAAAACAAATTAGATTGTTATAACTAAAAATCGAAACCGTCTAAAATTTATATATATCGTTTAACCATTTAACTGTTTATTAAAACAATTCGGCTCGAAATTATGGAATTAGTTTAAACTTTTAAACAGCTTCAATCCCGAGTTGTAATAACCAATTAAATAAATTTCTATATAATTTAATTTTAGGATGGTATTTTAAAAAATAAACAAACTCTTAATTAACAAGCTTTAGATTTGTTTAATATATCATTAATCTCAATATTGAGGTTTCTTAATGTAACCTTGTCATATTAAGGTTATTATTGTAATATCGATTATGAAGTTATTTTTGAAATTAAGCAAATGATTCAATTATACTTTCCGGCAAAACCTAAAATCACAAAAAATTACTGGTTATAAAAAATAAATTGTCATTGATATTTTGTGAATATATTCTATATAAGAATATATCTCATTTGTTTATATATAAAGTTTCTGAGATATTCGGGCGGAAAGTATAGATTTAACAATAATAAAGTATTACGAGTGATAGCACTAGTTATTATTTCTAAAAATAAAACGCCAATAGTAAAACCTCAAAATAATAACTTCCCCAAAATAATAACTTCAAATAATAACTCATAAATTTCAAAAATAAATTGAAACTAATCCTAAAACAATTTAGAAGAATCTCTCTTAGAATTGGAGTTGTAATTATAAAAATCATACGGCTGTTCTTCAGGTTCATTTAATCATTCATTTTCCAACGAACTGGTGCCTTTATAACAAACTCATTCAGATTTTCCTGAAAGTTTACTTGCTATATCATCCTTTGCATTATTCTTAATATTTGACGCGATTCATTGAATTCTGCGCGCAATGTAAAAGAAAAAATTTATTTGAATTTCAACCTTAAATATAATGTTTCGGGCGAAATTGTTTTGACAGCACGTGATTATTACCCAATTAACTCCCATAACGATAAGTCACACGAAGTTAAATTTTTCGTTTGCATTAATGAATCTAATTTAAAATCAATACTTATTATAAAGAATATCAAAATATTTCGGGAAGTTTCGACTGGTTGAGTCCAATAATTTATAGTACAGATTATTTACATATTGTCAGGGCTGCCTTACCTCGTTTAGTGCGTCAGGAGTACGTCGAGTGTAACCCGAGTTTACATAAGGAGAGCATCTTTCTGCATTGCGAATACAAAGTAAATTTCTAATTATATTATATAATTGGAAATTTTACTTTGTATTCGCAACGCAGGAAGATGCTCTCCTTATGTAAACTCGGGTTACATTCGACGTACTCCTGACGCACTAAACGAGCTAGGGCAGGTTAAAAATTGAAAAAAACCTGTGCTATCGTTAGGTGGATTTAGTATATTTCAAATCAGACTGCGATTCTACAGTTCCTTTATTTATTAGATTTCAATATCATCTCCTACATTTATTGACACATTAAAAAATGTGATCTATAGTTCCACAAATTTGAAAACATTTTATATAGTGCTGAGCTGACCTGAGCTAAGCAGAAAGTGCGTAGCACTAACTAAATTCACAAACAGATTTTATAGTATGTTAGAAAAAAATGAATTGTTTAATTAGAAAGATGCAATTATTAACAATATATTCTCCTTCAGTTTTTCTGCCCTAAACTATTGATAATTAGAGCAGGCTTCCGATGCCATATTTTATAATTTTAGACTTAGCGTTAGACCTAAGATTCACAAATTTAGCGTGGACTCCCATTTTTTTTTACGTACATAATTCATATTGATGATAACACCGACATAACAATAAATCATTCTATTATATTTTCCTAAGCCAATTTTGATAATTATCAAGAATCATTCTAACAGAATGCTATCTTTAATAGCAAATTAGTGTATATATGGATCGATCGATCGGGCTCAACGATTTTGCTGAAAAAGTTGTCCTGATTTAGGTTAGGCTCAGGTTGATATAGAGTTAATGTTTGCTAGAGGTAAATTCTGCAATTCTACCAGACTCAATTAATCCAAGTAGCCATGTGTTGTTTATTATTGAGAAAAGGTTGTCGAATTTTTTCGGGAAGGAATGTAGGTCTTATAAGTTAATCATTAAGACATACTAATTTTCAAATTCTAAAATAGACAACGGGATTAATAAATAGACTAGTAAGCTACACGTCACTCTTGTACTGTACATGGTAAGTTATCGTTACCGATAGGCTTAACTCAACATAGTTTTTATAATACATTGTGATTTAACTAATTCGGATATTAATTAATGAACTTGAAATCATCTAAACAAGCAAATGCATTTTCAAGAAGCCTTAGAAATTAAAAGACCTTGACTATACACAAATTCATAAGAAAATCCAATATATTTACGACTTGACCAATACAGCCGAAGAACACGCCAACTATGAAAACTGAGACCACAAGAAGGTTTTTCATCCTGATAACATTTCTACCATTATGATGCCGAATCCATAAATATGACAGTTGGCGTAAATTTTTGACCTAACAAAACCTCTGAAGTGATGTAAGGTATGGCCCGTAAATTAAAAAATCATTCGCAAATTAAATAAACTCCACATACGATAATACCACTGACCCAATACTTATGATCCAAGCATGCCCATGACAAATATTATTGGTCAGATTTGATCACGTGTTTAATGCAGTTTCGAATATTTCGGATTGAGTTCGGATTTTGGGCAATTACAGATTTCATCGGAAATTTCGGAAATTTAATTGTTGGGCGAAACTAATATCTCCCATATTTCGGATTCGGATTGGGCGAAATATTTAAGTTTCGTCCGAACATTACTTTGGACCTTCGGTAAGCCTTTGACTTTCGGTTTTGTATTAAACTTTAATTGAGGTTCATAATTTAGGAAATTATTTTATGTGCTACTAGATTTTTTCAAATTAGCACGTGATCTGTGCCTCTAAACTTCGAGTCGGGATTTACCAGGTTCATTGTCGGCTTTGTTGAGATTAATTATTTGTGTAGGTATAGTTGGCCAGTTAATATTGATTCTACTTTGCCGTATCGGTATCCCTAGCGTAGAATTTGATGATTGTCCTACGAAAGATTGCAGGCTAGGATTGTTTTTAAATTTAACGAACGCCGCTTATAATATTCAGGGCCTTTATTGAAGAACATTTTAAAATTGAATAGTATCCGTGGGTACTGTGTGTATTATATTTGGGGATATATTTATTAGAAGTAGAAATCAATATAAATGCACCCGGATCTTATTCAAGAAAACAAGCCGGTGGGGACGATGAGTAATACCCAAATCTTAATTACGAGGCCCACAGTAATTGTGATATTGTAAAATGCAAATTTATTGGTATATTTTGAGGTACCATAAAGTCTATCAAAACGCGATAGCACTTTGTCAAGATATAGAATTTTATTAGGAATTATATAAACAATAATGCTATTGACCGTTTGTTAACCATTATTCGGCATTAGACGATATAACGAGTTAATGCAATTAGTCCGGATTATTTTAATGTATTAACTATCATCTTGTACATAAGATTTTGAACCGTTAAATGTCGGGTGACTACAAAATCTAAGATAAATGCTGGATAAATACTAATTATTACCCACTATCACGGGGAATAATGAAATATTTCTCTGGATTTGTCTAGTTCAAATAGAGCTGAAGAGAAAATTCAGGGGAAATAAAAACCATTTAGATATTACGTATTTTTGTGGCAGTAGGGCTTGGGAATGATATCGCTCACTTCGTTTTTATAAAAACAAACCCGGATAAATAATTACGGGTAAACCTTTTTATGTATGTAAACCACAAATAATGTGCATTGATATAAGGAACAAATAGAAATAAATCTTATCATAGATTTTATTATAGTGAACGAAATATTAACGTTTTGATGCAATCATACAATTCTTATGCTTATGGTCGAATACATACGCCAATGAAAGAATTGGTTTATTGTAATTAACGTGATCGGATTCTTTACATATATATATCGACATGTATTGTACGTGTGCTCTTGTTAAATTTCACTTTATTGTTATCTGCCGATTTTGGCAAAACCTAAAGAATCGCAGTGTAAGACTTATAAAATACAAATGAGATGATTCTCGAGAATGAGTACGTACGTACAAAGAATAAATTATTAAGCCGATAACGATAAGATTGAAATAGAATATTGTCTAATTATTTATATATTTTTAATAAGGAGCTAAAATAATTATAAAAGATACGTGTATATATATGAGTGAATGCAATTAGTCAACGCATTTAGTCATGCCACCTCTCACTAAATGCTATATTTCTCTCCCCTAATTTTAATTTTACATCACACAATTTTATTTATTCAGAGTATCTCCCGTTTTAACCTCGGAGCCATCCGCACCACTACCAGTATTCGACTGGGAAGACTTATAAATATTTGACATAGGCTCATCCCAAGCTCTGTTTCTAAATTCCAAGCTTGACTCTTCCAACCGTTTAGCAGATTCATAGGAAGCACCGGGTCGAATCGTAGTTCTTGGCGATTGTGTCAAAGTGGGTAATATTCTTTGACGACGTCGTCTATACAAACAACTACATAATATACACAATCCTCCTATTACGATTCCGACTATTATAGCTATAACGACAGCTGATGGTTGAGCTGTTGATGTTGTTGCTGTTGGTGTTTCGGTTGCATTTGCAGATGCCGTGGAAGTTGAAGTTGGTGTAGGCGATGTGTCTGTTATTTCTTGAGGATTTGGAGAGGGAAATGCGTATGCTAGGGAAGTAAATATGATAAAGTATATCGATAATATTGAAACAAATATCCTAAATTTTGACATTTTTATGATATTTTGGTTTAAAACTTAGAATGTTATGTTTTTTCGTCACTTTGAAATTAATGTCATCGACAACTGCGTACTCTTGTCACTGCCTAACAATTCTGCATGAGAAAAGAATCATGAAGATTGATGAGTCTGTTGTACATACGTACGTACGTAAGTGAGTGGCTGTGTCATTTATTCAATCATATGTTCCTGTCGAAATTCTTGATTAAAATGACTGTTATTATCTTTATGGGGCGAAGAATGCATAGCCATTTTTTTTTACACCGCCACATTTACTTATATTAGCTTGTTTGATTTTGGATTTAAGGTGTTACGCATTGACTTCATCCGATAGAACTACGCACGTACAATGCGCGAATTAATGCCAATTAGGAAGAACAGAATAATATCAATATATATTTAGAAAAAATGTTATAATCGTTATGTACTTACGTATGCATTCAAATAATAATATTAGAATTGCCACCTCCAGGAGTCGCTACTTCAATACCTGACTAAAATTAAGCCCTGAAATTTGATCTTCATGAATTAAGAGTAATTCTGGTCAGTTGCAAGTTCAATCGACTAAAGTAACAACTCCGGACAGGTGGTAATTCCAGTCATGAGAACCAATAATCTATGTCACGCATAATTTCTCCATGTTATTTTAGAAATCTACAGTACGTACGTACGTATTTATCGTACTATCACTATTGATATATATAAAACTTCAATCTTTAGCGTAGTCACGTTATTCTATGGTAAGTTGTAGGCTTTAAAGATATAACAATATATAGTTTAGAGTTGTAAAAATTATATGTAGTTCTAGACGTTTATCTTCGTAAAATTATAAATATTGACTATTTTCCAACAAAATATGTTTTTGCTAGGCACATGACAATGACTTCTATCCGATGTTCAACCTAAAAAAAAAAAAAAAATCAAAAGTTATTCCAATAATTCAGTCAACTAATTCGATAACCTTGAATTTATCCGATTACAAACGAGAATTCTGAATCTTCGTCACATGTTTTTTCTTATTCATGCTTTTATTCTGTAAAGATTATCATACATAGGCTTTCACATGCTATATACCATATTTAACAGAAAAGTTTGTCTGCTTTATATATATAGATAATTAAACTGTAATACGTATACACATGTGGTGAGCAGAACACACAATATACTGTAAAATGGGATCTTTGCTAGGAAAATAACCCTCTGAGGCTATATTGATAGAAATTAAATATGCGGCTATCTAGTTATCTAATTCGAATGGTCTTTTTTTTATATTTTTGTAGAGCTCATTTAGCTCCACCAAATAAAAAAAGTTCATTCAAATTGGATAACTAGATGGTTGGCAAATTTTAATTTTTATTCACAAAATCAGGACACGTCATGCATTAAGCAAATTCTTTAAATAAAATTTTTTAAAATTCTAAAGATAACGAGAACTTTGTTTAAGTTTGATAAATTCTATAAATTGTAAATTTATTTAAAAGAATTCTTTTTTTTAAAAAAAAAAAATATTAATAATTACAATATTCTGAAAATAAATACCTTCAATTTATCAAATTAGATAAAAATTCCAATACATTATATTCACAAAATTCAGCCAAACTATCCGAATCAATTTTGTAGTATTAAAATTACAATTACTGTATATTATTTTTAATCGCTAGCAAAATGTTTTAAATTTAAAACGCTAAGCTAGTTTAACTAAAGTTTATATTTAATAATTAAAATAAAATTAGATCCAAATCTAAATAGATTTTTAACCAAAATCAGGCTTAATATATATTTTTAAACTGTTTTCTAAACACAATTATCTAAAATTTAAAAATATATAGAATTTTTGAGTGAAATAAAAAATTAATAATAATATATATGATATAATTTTTTATAAAATATATATATATTTAAAACTATTCTATTAGATAATTTCATTTTATCCATATTAATTTAGTGTGATAAGAAAGCTAGATTTTTCTTAATTTGTTTATTATGCTTAATTTCTGCATTTTATTTTAGTTGTTATTCTTTCAGTATTTATATTTTTGTAGCTTCCTATAGTTGATTGATAGCTAAAAATATAGTCGCGAAACTTTAATCTTAAGGCAAGCCATCGAAGAAGCCATCGTACAGTAGAAAAAAATGATCCTAGGTGAAGTTGTAAATCAAGGCTCGATTTATCGATGGTTAAAATTGCACCCAATATGCACGTTTATGAGAAAACAATCATCTAATCAGAGTTGACAATAGAGTCAATGGAGTTCAATGGTTACGCAAATGGTGTTCAAAAAATTAGTATCCGTTGGCCCCATTGGCTCCATTGGCTTTATTCGCATCCATTGGACTCTATTGCCAACCCTGCGTAAATATAGCGATGGCATTTAACGATCATCGAGTTTATGCAATTCACAAAGCAAAATTAATATAGCACAATGGTCCCAACAACCTAAATGACAGTCTTTAGAGTTTAGACAATTCAAATTTAATGTAGTATTTAGACCTATAACCACTAGACAGCCTATTCTAAAATCATGTATTTAAAGAGCATCTTTTTTCTTTTTAAAAGCAGTTCCTACTCTCTACAAAAAAAAAAACAACAATAATCAATAAAAGCTAAATAAAGGTTAAATAAAATTTCTCTAATTTCGTGCATTAAATCCTTCCTTTTAAAAAATCTATCCTCGATTTCGTCATCTTTATTTATATAAATTATTATAATATTATTATCTAATTGTTTAAATAAGTTATTCGAATATTTACTAATGACTAATTGTAGATGCGTTATTTAAGTTTATTGCATATATTGAATCATCATTATTAGTGGGTTAAACTTAAAGATCACAAGTGCTATTTTTTAATCTAAACTATATCAAATAATATTTCTATTTAAAATATCAATTTTGAACAA
This sequence comes from Racocetra fulgida, assembly GCA_910592135.1. NCBI lineage: Eukaryota > Fungi > Glomeromycota > Glomeromycetes > Diversisporales > Gigasporaceae > Racocetra > Racocetra fulgida. The sequence goes on along the minus strand of CAJVPZ010000694.1, from coordinate 9,337 downwards.
TAATTAAAAAAATTTCTGTTACAAATACAAAATAATCATATATAACAGATTTGACAAAACTTAACACAGAGTTGCAAGATTATACTATTAATATAATTTACTAGTATTATACACAGCTGGCCAGATATTATACGTACCAATAATTAATAATCTAAACTACCAAAATTTAATATATATTTGTATATGCATTTCCAAGAATTTTGATTGGTTGGGTCTAATACAAAATACCCGTCAAAAAACTTACAAAAGACCCGGGTATATTATACAGCAGTGGTCTGTGTTGCAAGAAAGAGAAATTTCATTTATATATACATACTTCGCATTCATGATACAGTCTAAAAATTTTAAAAAACCTATATTTAATTAATATAGATCTCGTGTTTTGCACCGGGTATTTTGCAAGGGGGATATTGAAAAAGTGGGGATACTTTGGTCAGTGCACTACGGTATTTATTTGACATAAACAACTATGCCAACTATACTACATATTATTAGCTGATATACTGTAAGTATAAATATATAAACATGCCAATTCTCTAATATGCTATAGAACACTATATTCAGTACTCTAAAATAGTATCCTCTTCCAGATTAAGACCCGGGTATATTTCAATACACCACATAAAATGAGCTAGGATGAATTAGGCTTGTAAGACTAGTACTGTAATGTACAAACCTCTGCATAAGGATTTGTTCAAAATACCTCTTGGATTGTGCTCTTCTTTTTACACAGTACCCTCTTATTACAAATCAAGTTAAATGTCATGTTTTTGATATATGCCCTTGGTATTAAATGCAGTGCTTTTATGGTAATAATAAATGCAATTAATCAAATTTTGTATTTATAAAAATTTAATATACTCGCTACTACATATTATTATTATTATACTGTATTATGCTATATTGTACAATCAAGGTTGTAAAATTAACGTAATTTTCTGGTAAGTTACTGGTAGGTTACTGGTAAGTCACTGGAAAATTACGATAAGTTATTAATTTTATGGTAACTTACTGGTTACTACTACTAATCAAAGACATAATGTGGCAGATAAAAATGTAATTTGTATAATATAAAATAGGTAAGCCATCGAAATTACAAAATTTTGAGCGTTTTTTAGGGTTAGAGGCCAGCTTTAGGGTAGAATTTCTAATAAACAAATATAAGTAGGATTTATGAGGTTAAGTAGAAACCCCAAATTTCATTTTAATCCGATTTCATTATGGTTTGCGATAAATAATTATTTTATTACAGTATATGAATAATTTTTTTATAATAAAGATTTTGATTTTAGAATTTTTTAGTTGGATTTGAACCAATAAATTTATTATATAAATACAATTCATCCTATCAAAACCGATAGCCGTCAAAAGTGATAAAAAGATCAACCCACCATGTTTGTTTTTGACATAATAATTAGACCTTTAAACATGATAACCTTTTTAAACCTTACAAAATCTGTCTACCATGCATATCAGTTTTGACAAGGTAGGCTATAATAAAATGGAACATGTTCACCATGTTCTATCCTACTTAATACTTTGATTACATCGACTAAATGTGATCAGGCTTTGTCATCTTAATATAAAGAAATGAATGTCTAATTTAAAATATGAAATCATCGGCTTTTTGGTTATGAAATATTTCTCAATCTAAAAAAAATGAATACAGTAAATAAAATAAAAAAAATAATATTAAGAAAATTTTAATTTATGATTTAATCAAAACAGTCTTGATATATTTGTCTAAATCACGTTCTTTGCTTTCTAAACACACGACAAACAATCCAAATGCAAGCATTTAAAAAAAATAAATTTAAATAACTGCACCTTTTTGGTGAGAATTTTCCGTGAAAAATTATTCCACTAATAGTTCGGCTTGTCTACTCTACATATTTTCATAAATGATTATTTCAACATTTTAGTCATATAGGGTCCTAAATAGAAAATATATGTACGCATATATAATTTTAGTAATAACATCAATTCAGCCATTTCTCCAGATCAATACCGTTCCACTCACCTTCTAATCGATATCCCAATTTCTCATAATACCCTCTAACTCCAACACCACTAATAACAGCAATTTTTACACTTCCATGTTCTTCCAAAGCAATTCGTTCCGCCTCTTCCATCAGCAAAGTTCCATACCCTTGATGCTGAAACTTCATAGGATCTCTACTATGCATTGGTACTACGCTTCCATAAACATGCAATTCTCTTATGATTGAAGTTGGATGTTCAATAAGTTCGGGTCGAAACGCACTATGTGGAGAATTAGTGGTGCATTTTCGAAGTCGTAATAAACCTATTAGAATATCTTGTTTTGGATCTTCGTAAGATAAAAATGTTTCCCAACCACCGTTTGCTACGTAATCGCGTCTTATTAATTCAACCTTTTTAATGTTGAAATTAAATTAATAATAGTCTTAGATTTCAAAAATATTAAAAAAATTAATTAGTATGTTAAATAACCTCTTCCGGTTTAACTTTATTATGAATATCTTGAATTCCAACTTCTCGGGTTCTGACATCCCTACATTCGATACCTAAATCTTTCATTCTATTTAACGCTAACTCACGTAAATTACCATGCTCGACTCCTGAAGTAACTAGGGGCATTGGAATATCTCTTTTCAATTATGTTCCATAGATTGGTAAGTCACTATCAGATCTACATAAACTGCATGGTAATATATCTTAAACTCACCTTTGTACTCTGTAAATTCTAGTCCAAGGAGGAACAAGGGCTAGAATTCTTGCAATCAGATCAACCAACGCGTTAGGCGTATAATTTTTATATCGACCTGTTCTCCATAATTCGTAAAGTCCTATAGAATCGAAAAAAAGTTTTTAAATTTAAGATAAATTTATTAATCATCGCGAATGAAGCTGGAAAGGCTGAAGTTGGAAATTAGCCTCATCTCAATATGAGTTTCTAAAATTTTTTAGAATACATTTTTGTTTCTTTTATAGTTAGACTAGTCAGTTAGGTTTAGTTAGGATTTAGAGTTAATGATGAAAGAATACATATAGATTTAGTAGGGTTCATATTGTTAAATAGAGACCCTGATCTACAGCTTCAACCGTTTCCATCTTCAGCGCGACATTAATTACATGTAATAAAGATTTCTTTATTACCAGTTCCACGAATAACCAAAGTTGGATAAATTTTCAGTCCATCGGTTCGAAAAGCAGGGTTTTCAAAATATTCCTATATAATAAGTATATAAACAATTAGCCATTTTTATATATAAAATGGGAATCATATAGTAAAATATAATTCAAACGTACCTTAAACTGATCTAAATCTCTTTCCATACCAACATTAGGCAAATCCGGCATCATATGAGAAACAACCTTAAATCCTGTATCTTTTGCTAATTGAAAAGTTTCAGTTACGGCTTTAACCGTATGACCACGATTTGTATCTCTTGCTACATCTTCGTATACACTTTGAACGCCTATTTCTAAGCGAGTACATCCATACTGTAACATTTGACTTTTTAAGTAAAAGGAATAAACATGAGTTGAGAACATAGATAATTGTAATATTGGTTAGATATCATGTAAAATCATTAATACCTCAAATGTGGCTTCAAACAGTAATCGGGACGTGTTTCAATAGTAATTCCAATACATTTTGTCATACTTTGTTCCGAATATCTATAATAGGATAATTTTCTTGTTTATATTTAGTTTATATTTTTAGAATAAATGACATGCTTTATACCTTACAGCTTCATCAACATCATTAGTTGTATGACCAGATAAAGCATTATGTAAATTGGCAATAAACCAATTTCTATAATCTTCAGGCAGTGACATAAATGTACCACCCATAATAATATATTCAACCTTGTTGGTATTAAAAATATATATATAGCGTCTTAATGTTATATAGCACAAATAATAATCAAATTAAATAACAATTTGTTGATAAATACTTTATCAACACTGTGACCTAAGCTTTTCAATTGATCAACACGGCCTCTGGCTTGTTCTAGAGGGTCATATCTTGCTCTAATAGCTCTCATACTCGTTGGTTCATAACCAGTATATGATTGTGTTGAATATTCAAAATCTGAATCTGGACCACCTGGACAATATCTACATATTTTTACCACGAAGGGATATTAAAAAATTGAAATATGAAGTTCGCCGATATGATTACAAATTTGCTTACACACAAACATTTCCTGTAACTGCAATATGAGGACATCGATGTGGTTTACACATAACAGCTACAACAGCAATCTATTTATAAAAAGAAAAAATATTAATTCCTTATATTTTTACTCTTTGCTACTTAAGATCCAATTTATTAATACACAGTTTTTGCGCAAAATCTCTATCTTAAAACGTACACCACTAGCAGTCCTAATAGGCTTAGCTTTTAACTTTCCCATCAAAGCATTTTTATACTGTTCAGGTATAGCTGCAATAATGTCAACCAATTTAGGCTGATTTGATAATTTATTAAGTCTCGAATATTTTGTTTTCAATCCATTCAGATTAACATCTTTGTTTTGTTCGTGAGCTGTTATTAATTCATTTACTATTTCAGAACACGCTTTTAACATCAATTCTGCCTATTATTTTTCATTCGGATTCATTTGTGAGGAAAGAATTTGTTTATTGAGAAAATTAACATAATAGGAGAAAGCAAATAGAATAAGAATGGTTTTTGTCAAACCTGCGTTGGACCTAGGTGGATAAAATCAAAAGATCGACATTTAAATAAAAATTTTAGAAGAAAAAAAAAATTAGAGAAACCTACCTTTCTTTTGTTTAGTCGTCATCTTCGGTGAAAGATTTTTTTGATTTTTTGTAAACGTAGTTGAAGTTCACTTATTTTTATTGGGCAAAAAAATGCCGATTTTATTACGTAAATCTACATTACACAAGAATTATAGAGTTTGGAGCCGGTTTTATTTTAATATGTTAAAACCGGTTTTTAAAATTTGGCACACGTGATTCAAGGCCATTTAGTAACTCACCCACAAAAAATTTCCGGAACGTGATTTTTAGCCAATTAGATCGAAGGATTAGGCGTAACGTAAAATCAAAACAATCGAATTAAGCGAAAGATTTTAAGTATAAGCTTTACCTTTAGGGTAGTAATAAGGCCGAGAGAGGACATAGCTTATACAAAAATTTCATAAGGAATTTTTTTTGTTAGAACGCAGAAGGCAGTTTCATAGGAGTTATTGGCGATTTTTTTAAAAAGACGTTACACCTGATCTTTTTATCTAATTGGCTAAATTCACGCTACATTTAGTGATGCAAACGGCTGGCTCGGCTCAGCTCATGGCTAACATTAATCAAGCCGAGCCGATCTATCAGCTCCAAATCCAGAGCCGAACCGTTTATGAGCCGACCAACCTCAAGCCGAGCCGAGCTGTTACTATAAACATAAGGTGCATGAGACTAGAAATGCGTCCAATCAGATATCTATTACTTCGGAGCTCTTACAAAATTAATATAACATCTTTAAACTTTATTCAGATTCAAATAAGTGTAAGATAAATTTTATGGTTTATATTATTTTTAACGAAGCCTTGTGTTCTAAAACCTGTGAATTGCCGGGTGATTATATTGTCAGAAGCTAATCGACCAAAATTACACCTCCAACAAAAGAGAAGAAGAACGATGATCTGGCGTGTCAAAAGAGAACAAGGTCGAATAACAATGCTCAGTAGAGAGATGAGGCACATTTGGCACGGGTAAAAGGCGTCTACTGAGTATCATTAGGTAAGTAATTCGGTACAAAGTTTTAAAGAACGTTTGACTTGGATTTATTTAAGGGCTTTTATTAATGATTTTTGTTGTATGGGCAGATTGTACATACACTTCTTGAATTATTGTAAAGTACTAATAATGACTTGACAAGAGGAATTCAACCTTTTATTTATAATAATTTACAGGGCAAGAAAAAGAACAAGATTGAACATTTTTTCTATCATTTGTTATTGAACTGTCATTAAACTCATGCCATTTAACCTTTTTCTGGTTGAATTTCCAACCTTTCACACAGCCATTTTCATTGAAGCATTCATCAGGATGAAAAAGAAGGTAAAACGAAGGTAAGTTGAATGAAGGTTTTTACACTGTCATTATTCTTACCTATCAATTTATTTATTCATTTATTGGCTTTTCTATTGAACCATGTGCTTTTCTCTTTTACAGCCACACACCTTATCTGACAAGGTAATATTACCTTGACAGCTGTCAACTGAATTGGATAAGTATTGTTTCTTCAATAGGATCATTAGTAGGTTTTGGCTTTTATAAGATTAATGTTTTAATGCTTCATTATAGAGAACCTGGTTTTAATAGGTTTGTTTGTATATAATCATTATAGAGAAATCATAGGTTCTGAAGCATCATAGTGCAACAGCTTTTGCATCATGATTTGTTCATCCAATATACATCATTCTGCATGATTTTTAAATTCTGTAAGCATGTAGTTTTGCCAGTAACAATATATTAATTAATTAATTGTTTACTATTGAACAATGGATATGTGATTTAGATCTATTAGCTATTAGCTTGTGCTCTATGTTTAACTTCAAGGTTTTGAACTAAGCTATTTTTAAAGCTAATGTTTTATTAGTAAACCTAAAGCTAAGCTGATTATCAGCTTGGCTTAGCTATTTGGTTTACAGCTCAGCCCAAGCTATTTATATCACTAGTTACATTTAGATAGCAGATCAAAAATTTCTTTTCATCTTTTGTAATAATAATCAATCAAATTTCAGAATCAGGTGAATGTAATAGTCAAAACAAATATATTTTGTTTTTCTAAGTAAAAAGTTACATGCAAAATTAAAGTTAAGAAAACTGTATTATAATTAGAGTTAGAACTAGGATAATGTAATGTTTACAAGTAAATTTTATAAGAAATATTTTTCATTAAACTATAGAAGGAAGTTTCTTAATTAAAATTTAAAATTATTCTTGTTTTTTTGTTTCAGTTCAATTTTTACATTATATCTAATCCTAAAATTCTATTGGCAATTCCAAAAAGAAAATTTGTATATGTAGATTGCAAAATCAGATACAATCTTTATATAATATAAAATCAAAGGCTTTTTAAAACATTATTGGTAACTCAAAATTTTGTTTAAGAAATTATACCTGAAAAACTTGAAAACTGAACAAAACCAAAGTATTGACAAGCACTTCACCAACCAGGCTGATCTTTTACATTCTAATAAAAAAATTCTAGACAAATTTTACTATATAACATTCTTTATACAATCTTAACTCTAATCTTAACACTAGTCAAAATTTTATATGCTTTTAGCAAAATGTATTACTTGCTAGGAGTTTGTGGGCTATAAAAGTTTGAAGATTTTATATAATTATATGATTTTCAACACCATCCATTTTTAGCATAATCTACAATATATATTAATATATAGAAGAAATATTATATTAACTCAAAACTCAAAAAGAAGAAAAAGCAAAAATCCTAATCACAAATACCAATAAAATAAATTAAAAATTTAGTTAATAGTAATTAAAGCCATACAGAAATAGAAAGATTATTTTTTAATAATCTTTTAGACTCATTTTATATAGCTCTTTAATATAAACAATTATTTTAACTAGTGCAATAGATAGTTTTTAAATACTTTTTGAAATAGTTAAAAGGTATTGAATCTGTAGTTTAAGTAATTAAATATATAATAATATATGCTAAATCTTAATAAAAATATGGTTATCTCTGAATATAATAAACTTTTCTATAATAAACTCTGAATATAACAACTTAAAATTTGAATTATCAAAATAGTTTAGTATAAAAAGTGATATAGATTCTTAAGAAAACATAGTAATTACTTTATAAAAACTAATTTTCTTCAAAAATTTTTAGTTTATTAAAAAAAGAGTTGACTGTATTAGTAAGATTATCAAAAAGAAAAAATTTTAATATTAAATCTAAATGTTTTGTATTACACTTTTACTAAAACGCACCTATGGTGTATTATCACCTATGTTGTATTATCTCAAAATCTGGCTAATTAATCAATGTGAGGTGTTCTAAGTAAAAATGTTCTATGCTCCCAAAAACCCTTTCCAAACCCTAATCCTAACCTTAATATTAGCTTTAACGTGAAAAAATTGATGTGAAAAATTTTATATACAAAACTTATAAAAACTTAGAAAATTTTAAAAAACATAATAAAATATATGATAGGTGCAAAACCACTATAGGTGTGTTTTATAATAATTGTTGTATTATGTCTTTATAATACTCTTTTTAATTAAACATTAAATTGGATATTTATTTTTTTGTTAAAATACAAAAATAATTTTTTATTTAATTAATAAGTTTGCAAAATAGATATTTAGATTTTATATTAGTTTATATTATATATATTATAATTTTAATTGGTTAATTTGCTATTGATCATTATATAGAGGCTAATTATATTATTTCATATAACTTATGAAGATCAAAATTTTAATTTATAAAAATTATTTTCAAAAAATTTTGTGTTCCTAATCCCATTCAGATCAGTTATATATTTTTACTAATAATCAATTCACTGACAGCTTAGTTCAATTCATTAACAAACAGAGATATGTAAATTTTATTTTGATTAAAAGTAAAAATTTTAATTGATTTTGGTAAAAATTTTAATTTATTTCAAAACTATAATACTATTGACAGAGTTTATATTTTTAAACTATTAAAAGCCAATTATTTTATAATTACATGATAAAAATTATATCCAAAAAAATTTTCAAAATTTAAAAAAATTATATATAAAAAAATTTCTTTCAAAAATTTTATATGTTTCTATTGACAAGTTTATTCACTAACAATTAAATTTACTGACAAGTTCATTTTATTGACAGCTTAGTTTATTAACAACTTATTTTACTAATATTTTTTTTTATAAATTATATTAACTTTAATTTAATTTAACCTAATCTTAACTACAATGATCAGAATTATCTTATCTGTAAAATAAGCTGTTAGTAAAATAAACTGTTAATAAAATAAGCTATCAGTAAAGTAATTATTAGTAAAATAAACTTGTTGATAAATTAATTGTTAATAAACTAAGCTGTTGGTGAAGCAGAAACACAAAAATTATTTGATTTAGTATAATCAAATAAAATCACACTAAATCAGGTTGATCTTTAGTATAGGTGGGCATCTATAAAAAATTATAATAAAAATTCCTATACAGATCTCCTTTAGTAAAGGTGGGCAAACTCCGATTAGTTACACATAATTGCATGATACGTACAGTAGCCAACAAAAGTAACGCCCGATTTGCAGATCACCTCACGTGAGCAAATAATGGGGCTGTGTTTGCCC
>CAJVPZ010000693.1:0-17536 GCA_910592135.1 Racocetra fulgida | reverse complement strand
TGTTTTTTTCTTTTTGGTAGCTGGATCTGTATATACAGTAAAATATTTTCGCCAAAGAGTTTCAGAATCTGAATTATCATTAGGTATTTGTAATCTATCAAATGAATTAAATGAACCAGAACTAGTAATTTGAGATCAAACAGAAGGTTGTTCTGATTCTTTATTCAGGTCTACAATACTAGTAGTATCATTAAAAGATGAATACGTAATATGATCATCTTGACCAAATAAATCATCTATAAAAAAGAAGTATATAAGATGTAATTTATAAGGTCAGTTAAATTTTTTTTATAAAAAACATATTTAATCTGAAAACAAATTATCCTTTATATATTTGAGTGCTGCTAAGGGAAAACCTGTAAGCCAATTTTGAAACATTATTAAAGCACTATGTGTTAAAATACTTAAATCTTATTTATTTGAGGCATATAACAAATGCGTTGTTACATTAAAACAAAAAATTTTAGAAGCAGAAATTATAGCATTAACTCTTGATATATAGAGTTCAAAAGGATATAATTCGTATTTAGAAATTACATGTCATTGATTAACTGAAGATTTTCAAATACAAGAAATTCTTCTAAAAATGATTGAATTGCCTTATCCTTATGGTCATTTAGAAATTTACAATATGATTCAAGAAGTAATTGAAGATTGGAAACTTGATAAAAAAATTATCGCAATTTTAACTGATAATGGAGCAAATATTAAAGCTGCTATTGAAAAGTTTGCGCATCTCATACTTTGCAACTTAGTATTACTCATGGCCTTAAAACAATTGAAGTTACAATTAAACAATGCAAAGAATTAATTGCACATTTATCTAGTAATAAAAAGTGACAAGAACTTCAAGAAGCTCAAAAAGCAACAGGCATCCAAAATCCAGTTGATATAATTAAGCCTATTGATATTAGATGGAATTCAATATATTTTGCTTTAGAATGGTTTATTCTTTTAAAGAGACCTATTCATTGGTTAGAAAATACATTAAGTAATAGTGCTTGTTATGAAAGTCATAGAGAAAGAACTAAATTACAAGAATTTATACCTTTATTATCTGCATTTGAAACTCTTTCAAAATTAATTCCTCTTCTTAAACCTTTTGAAAAAACAACATGATTACTTGGAGGAGAAAATTATTGTACCTTAAGTTTAGTAACTTCAGCTATTGAAATTTTAATCCAAAATTTAAAAAATGTTACTTCTAATGATGATAATAATATTGTCAAACTATGCGAAAATCACTTCTTGAAAATCTTGAAGAACGTTGGCAAGTTCCTTCAAATTCTGGATTATATGCATCATTTTTAGATCCAAGATTTAAGGCATTAAACTTTATTTCTTTGGTAAAAATTTATTTTATTATAAAAAATTTATAAATACAATATATTTAAAATATAAATAATAATAAATATTTTTATTTTTAGACTAAACGATGCATAATTCATAATGATATTAAAGATCAATTTAATAAACTTAAAGAGTCAATTGCAGATTCTTATAAAGAAAATAATTTAAATTCTATGCAATTATCTCAATCACAACAATCTCAATCTTTAATGGCTGAACTATTTTCAGAACCTATTATACAGCAACAAGATACTAATATTTGTAATGAATTTGCAAAGTATATTGATATGTCACAAATTCCGCCACTTGAAACTAATGATCCATTTATATAGTGGAGACAAAATTATACTTAGTTTCCTGTTATATCACAATTAGCCCGTAAGTATTTAGCAATTCTTGCTACATCTGTTCTATCAGAAAGATTATTTTCTGATGCAGAAAATCATGTAACTGCACTTAGAAATCGACTATTGCCAGAAACTTTAAATCAATTAATTTTTTTAAAAAGAAATTTAAAATATTGTGATCTATTTTAAGAAAATAATTTTATTATAAACATTATTTTTAGAAGTAAACTAGCTTTTAACATATAGCTTTATTATGGTGTTGAATAAAATTTTCTTTATTGTAAATTGACTATTACTCATATGTATGTATGAACAGTAAATCTATTATAACGAATTAAAATTTAGTTTCTTTATTTTTTTCTAAACTTATATTTTAGTTAGTACCTTTTCGCTTATATTTATCAATTTCTTTTAAACATTTCATAACTTATATGATGGTTGTCTTGATGGCTTAATCACATAAATGTTATTCAAGGCATTTAGAACCTGTTACAATGCTATATTCACATAATTACAAGAAAATAACTTAGAGATAGAAATATAAACATCCCTATATCTGCATAGGCATGCCAGCAGGAGTGTAAATATAGCTATTGGTGCATAAACATACCCAACTAGATAGCTGCGCATGTTATCACGCAAAATCAGGAACAGAAAGCCTAAAAAAAAACATAAACTGTTAATAATCAATATAACTGCTGGATAGTTACTTAACTCTTCAAAAGATTACTTTTTCGACAATTAAATTAATAACATATAGCATTTATTTATACTGATTTTCAGGGATGGCACCCAATTGATTTCAAATTTTTTTGGATATATGTCCAAAAAATTGAAACCAATTGGACATTGTGACATGCCATCCTGCTGACTTTTATTATTGATATACAATATATTAGTCAAGTAATTATCTAAGTGTACAATACTGATAATGATAAAAAATAGTAATTTTGGTGTTTTTTTATTGAAATTAATGTCACTTCCATATACAGCTATGAGTGATATTAATTCTAATAAACAAAATTTTCTGTCATATAATTGTTGTTTCTACCTCTACAGTAAATAGCTATGAGTATGAATAAATTATTTTAATTGATCCCCAATGCCACACCAAGTTAATTTTTTGTTATCCATTACCTTTCGGCCAAATTTTTCAAAATTTCAATTTCCTTTACAAAAACAATTTACTTTATCATAAACAAAATAATGACATTTGATTCAAAATAATACTAATAATAATTATTATTATTTAATCAAAATATAAAGATATGCAAAAATTATTCAAGTTTAATTCAAAACATTTCAAAATAGTTCCCTTTATGAAACCTGATTAGATGAATCTACAAATTTCAGCATCATCCATCTCAGAATCATTGACACAGTTAAATAATGCTTTCATATTGTTAAATGTTCATGTTAAATCTGTTACCAATTTGGTATATTTGTGTTTATGTGAAGATTGCATTAGGCCATCAATATATTTAGTGGTTAAACAAAGATCTGGAAAAATAATATACAACAAATTTTTTCTGTATTTAAGAATAATGATGCTAAATTATTCTTTCATTTAAACAAATGCTATAAATAGCAAGATTATTTAAATATTATCACACTGTGGATGATTTTTTTTTTTTATCGCACTAACAAATCAATAATGAATAAATTAACAAATTAAGAATAATGTGCAATATGTATATTGTTTTACGTACTGAGCTCTTTCATAATAGGTTACACTACTATAATAATTTTACAGATTCGTCATTGTGATTATAGTAATTATCGTTATTTTAAAAGCTAATTCATTTCTTTATTAATTCATTTTATATTTTACTTCGTATATTTCACTTCATATTTCACTTCGTATTTGCTTCATATTTTACTTCACTTCGTATTTTGCTTCATATTTTACTTCATATTTCACTTCATATTGTGCTTCATATTTCACTTCATATTTTACTTCATATTTTGCTTCATATTTTGCTTCATATTTTGCTTCATATTTCACTTCATATTCTGCTTCACACTTCGCATCACATTTCATATAAATAATGAAAAAAGATAGAATTAAATAATAATAAAAATACAAACTGATTCGTTCAACTTGGCTGATTACCTACTCCACTCCAAAAAATTTTTTCACTCAATAATACGAATATTGACAGCTTAATGTAGTTTTATATGTGGATCTTAATAGTAATGAAGGTGTCTTAAATCAGTCAGAAAATATCAAAGACCAATATACAGTTAACCAAAACCTTATTGTCAAAGAAAATTAAGTAATAATGTTATTTTTTGTGAAAAAAAGATACTGTATATGGACAACTATTTGCTGGTATTAAAATTTTAAAAATGTGAAAAGGCTGAATCTATATCATTGGACAAACTAGCATCTTATCTTTATTAATGAAATTTTACTATAAAGGCTGAATCATTAGGTTATAGTACGATTCTCCAAAATCTATTTACCTGACAGGTTACTTACCCGACATCACAAAGGTGACGAATTGCTAAAAATATATACCTGCAGCTAATTAAATGCTAATCCTAACCCTATGTGATGTTGAGTAAGTGACCTGTCGAGTAAATAGCTTTCGGTAAATTGAGCAACAACCGAATTATTATGATGTTAAGCAAAAATTCAATTACAACCTGTATCAGTACAATGAAGGAAGTATAAGTTTTCTCAAGAAAATGTCAACCAGGCAATAATGAAAACCCATATACAAAGAAAAACTTCTGAAAAAAATGTATAATTTATCAAAAAACATTCACACGAATAAACAAAATTAATAATGTAAAAGTTTTTAACCTTTTATAAATGTATACGTATTATTATATATTGTAATATTTATGCAAAGTATATAATTAATAAAAATAAATATATAAAACCATGTGTTAAATCAAACTTCAAAATTTTTTTCAGATATTCATTCTGAACTGGTACATATTTTTGGGTTGCAAAATTTTTAGTCAATTATTTAGTTGACTAAAACTATTGGTTATTGATTAAGCTAGTTGCTAGTTGACTAATCAATTAATTGATTAATTGATTAATCGACTAATTGACTAATTGACTAATCAACTAATCGACTAATCGACTAATCAACTAATTGACTAATCGGCTAATTGACTAATCACTTAATTGACTAGTCGACTAGTCGACTAATTAACTAATCGATTAATTGACTAATCAACTAGTTGACTAATCGACTAATTGACTAACCGATTAGTCGATTAGTCGATTAGTCAATTTTAAGTCAGTCAATGACTAACAGTTTTAGTCGACTGATTAATCAACTAAAAATTTTTGACCAATTTCAATCCTTATATAGCAAAGCTCTTAAATAGGCAATAAATAAAGTTGTATATATAGTCAATTATATTCTCATTAATATAACAAAGTCAGAAGTGACCCATGTAGTAGCCTTGATATTTGAACTAAAGTTTAATAAATGTGCTAGACTTCTAAGTGCTTATCTTAATTTTTTAAAAAAATAAGTATAAATAATGCATTATATGTTTTATAATATATATATAATTATTTTATATTAGCAGTATTAATAATTGTCATAGATTAAAATAAAATCTGATCAATATGAAACTAGGAACTTCTTATGTTCACTCTTAGAGCCTATAAAGTCTATATATACTTATTTATTAATAAACCTAACCCTAAACCCTACTCCTAATACTAAAAAATATCTTCTAAAAATTTTTAAATTTTTCTTAAAAAACAGAAAAATTTTGTTTTGACTAGATTTCATTTTAAAATTTTAATAGCAAAAAGAAATAATATTTATAAATATAATAATAAAACAGTTTTACTAAATTGCACCAGTGGTGCTCAATACCACATCAATTTTAACCAATAAAATTATTGATCTGCAGTGTAATATCAAGATTAGGTGTAATATAAAAATCAAAACATACTTTGTAATTTTTTAAAAAATCTTTAATAACTCAAAATTTTGATTAAGAAACCACCTTTTATGTTCTAATAAAAAAATTTATTGAAAAAATTTTGGTATAAACTATATCTTTGCCTTATTCCAAGTTTTAGCTTTAGTCCTAATATTAATTAAATTTAATTTGGTTTAATAATTATCTTTATATTATACAGTATACTGGTGTTGAGCACCAGTAATGTGATTTTGTGCTACTGTAATAAATAAAGGTTAATAATAAATTATATTAGATTATACAATTTAATAATTTTTTTTACTACATTATTTATAATTTCTAATATAAATAATAATTTTTATAATATTTATATTAAATACAATTTTAACTAATATAAAAATGCTTATTCAGTCTTGAACAGTTATTTTGTTAAATTTCTTTTTATAAGTTCAGTATAAAATATAAAATAAGTTGCTAGCTATTTTTTATAAATAAAATCACTTTATGCTTTTTTTTTTTTTAGTTTTAAAGTAACCTCTTGGTTGCTGTCCTTTTATTTAATTATTATTAATTTTTACAGTATAGTATACACCATATCATATATATATTTGGAGAGTACAACTAGCCACATATACAACTTTTGATTACCTATTTAAGTAAACACCTGAAGGTTCTACACTAGTGCCATACTTATAATCCTACTGTGTTATCCATTTAAATCCTCTGCACCTATATATATTAATCTTATAACTAAATGAGAATATATTAGTACCTCTTATTTTCAGATTCTTAACTTAGGCTCACCTATAGAAGTGCTTTGTCCTCAAGATAAATCTGCTAGAGCTTTCTATACTCACAATTTGGCTAACCTAAACTTCAGTAATTTATGCTGAGTCTGAGAACAAGTATTTGTGAGCTGAAGCTGCTACCATTATCTATTTCTGCTTTTGTAGAGTTTACTTAAACTCCAACACCTACTTTATAGACTATTAACAGTACTTCAATGCCAACTATCAGTGCTCCAAACTTTCAATCCAGATAGCCTGAGAGGGATCAATAAACATCTTCTGGTATTCCAAATGAATCTTTTTTTTTCGTTTATCCAGTAGCCTAGTTGGTGTAGTGCTTGCCAAATACTTAGTTCTTGTTTAGTTTGTCTTTGGTGTTTAGTTCTCTAGATGATAATCCTTTATATAGTGCTGTTAAAGATCTGTGCTACCTCTTTACTCAAAACTTTTCAAGCAGGCTTCTGTATTCCTTAATCCCTTGAATTTATTTGGACTTTATCTGAGATTTGTATAACTCATATATTATACTATGTTCTACAATCTCCTAATACAAGTTGGTAAGACCAAAGTTACAGATACTGACCTAATTTATATATTATACAGTCTGCTATAACACATTTCTACAAATTCGAATTTCTTCACCAGTAGAATTTAAACTCTTGTCTAGTCACTTGGGATGTGACAACTTACCAACTTCACTAAGTCATCACACCCATATGCTCATTTTTTATTTTAGTTAATAAATATAAGAAAAACTATATTTATATAGTAAAACTGATTTTTTATAATCCAACTTGTTTAACTTTTATTGAAGTATTCAAAGTATATAGAGTATATCTTGAAATTTCACTATATTAATAATAAAGACATAGTAGTTTTCAACTTTATAATATTATAAATTATGCTTATAAGAATATATAATTTAATATAATTAGTAAGTTGTTATATTCTAAGTAACAAGACAAGAGTTCAAATTTTTCTGATGATAAAATTCAAATTTATGGAATGCACCAATAAACTATATCCTGTTGGGTCTATATCTATAATATAATTATATCAGCTAGTATTAGAAGGTTATACTACTATAGGATTATATATAAATTATATAAAATCTGAATAAAGCAGCTATATAAAACTAATAGATTAAAAGATACAGAAGTTTGTTTGGCAAGACCTAATTAGAAAGATAGTACAGATCTTTAACAGTATTATACAAAAGATATCATCTGAAAAACTAGTAAAACTAAATAGGATTGAAGTATTTGGCAAGCACTTCACAAACCAGATTGTTAAAGAAGTAACCAGAGGAAAAGAACTCAACTGTAAGAACCAGAAGCAGATTACAGCCCTTCTGAACTATTTGAATTAGAAGTTTGAAGAGCCAAAAGTACAGAAAATAGTTAGCAAAGTATGTACTAGAGTTTGAGTAAATTTTACAAAAGCAAAAAGTAGGTAATAGTAGTGGCTTTAGCTTGCAAGTACTTGTTTTAAACTCAGCATAAGCCAGATTGTAGATATAAAAAGCTTTAATATATAGACTACTTAAATAGACAACTAAAAGTTATGCATATAGCTAGGATATATAGTTAATTTTTATTTTGTATTGCAGAATTTCAAAAATTTATTAGTTGGTTAAATTTTGTTTTTTAATTCTAAATAATAAATTATAACTCTAAAATATTTATTTAATTATAAAATAAAGCTAACTAATCATAATATTATTATATTTAGTTAATAATTCTTTAGTAAACTGAAGAATTATCATAGTGTAATATAATGCAATTTTATTTTTTTTTAGTATTAAGGTAAGGCTTTGCTTGTATTTTTATTGGTAATTTTAAAAAATAGTAATTATATAGAGACTATATAGAAATACTACTAGTTTTACAACTACAATAAAATAAAAATTACATACAATAATAAAAGCTCAGACATGTTTATCTGTAATATAAACCTATTAGAGTGGTTAAAGACTCACCTAAGTTATTATAGATAGAATAAAGTTTAATAAAATACTATATTTAATCTAGTATATCAGATACTAATTTTTTTATGAACTTAGCCTGCAGGGATAATTACTTAAATAGGAATATAATTGGTCTAATGTTTCATATATAAAAGAGTAAAGTATAATTTGTGTATGAATGATTAATTCTATTATTAGCTGAGAATGTATCTCTAGATTTGGAGTAGGGGATATGTTATCTGTTGTTGCTTCATCTAGTTAGAAAATTGGTACAGTAAGGCTTTCAAAGTTGTTTATATATTTGCTCATTGATTTTAAATAGTAATTCAATAATAATATAAGATGCTTGTTTATTTTTTTTTTATTTTTTTATTTTTTAAGAGTGAGGCCTGGTTTCGGTCTTTATTGAATAATTATGCTTTACATTATTTAAATAAATTACATAAATTATTACAGAGATCTACAGCTAGGACTACTTTATCCTCGGTCTAAAGCTCTACTAAAGTGGGCTATCAGGCCTCTACTAGATTTAGTTTAGCTATATACAATGTAGATATATTAGTGCTGGGAAACACTTTTTCCCATATGTTATATTTTATTGCACTAATGTGATCTGTGAGGGGTGAGATGGGGTTATAGCAGTATATGGTTCAGTTATTAGTCTATTTTGATACATATCTTTACAGCATTCAAGCCATATTTGTTTGTAAATGTTATTTGATATTTTATGTAGCACTTTGATAAATATATTGTTTAAAATTGAAGTGATTAACCTAATATTTTCTGGGATTAGCCCTTGCAGTAGTGGAATATTAGGTGTATTTGTACTATTAGTGAAGAAGATTTGTGCTAATGCTGCTGGGTCTGGTAGGTGAGTATCCTTTTTTGTGCATTGTTTTGTCACTGTTTGTATTATTACTTGATATAATGATGTTGGGTTGCCTGGGCAGATTAGCCAGTAGGTATTGTCTTCAGTTGTTTGAATGCATTTATTGCAAGTTGGGTTTGTATATTTTTTTAGGTGTCGATAGTGTAGGTTGAGCAGTGTTAGTAACTTATCCAGAAGAAATTTAATTTTGAAATTCTTCTTAAGTGATAGTTTGGGGTGTGTAAATTTTGTATGTGGTTTATTGTTATAGTTAATAAATTGGTGAGTACTATTCCAGTTTGTATTTGATCATATGTCTTGCCAACTACTCATTCTGTTGAGAGAATGCTATTTAGCAGTGTTTTTTACATTTTGTAAGTATCAGATAAAATGATGAGTTTTATGTTCTACTGGTACATTGTGCTATGTAAGATAAAAGTTGTTGTTGTCTAATGTAAATGGCACTAATTTAATTTTATGCAGCTGTGGCGAAGTTGCTAGTTGCATGGTTTTTTGAAAGAGTGGATGGTTTGTTCTGTGATCTATGTAGGTGAACTTGATGGTTAGACGTTTTCGAGCAATTATAGTTTGAATAAGCTGCTTGAGAGGCTAGTAATTGTGTTTCTGGATAAGAAGGTTAAGATTATGTAAGTATTGTATAACTGAATTAACATGATTTATAGTTGGCTTGTGAGGGTAAGTATATTGATCGTGCTGTTTAGAGAGGTGATTGAAAGAATTGATATAACCCCAATTAGATATGCTCTAGTAGTAGATGCCAGTATATTATTGTAGCTGAAAAAGAGATATTGGTTGGTGAAAGTGTCTAGGCGAAGTTTGCTTGACTATCTAAAGTATTTAAGTTTGATGTGTTGGCATATAAGTATATCTGTAGGTTTTTTGTTTGAGAGTTAATTTGGCTAAGATGAGAGAGGCGTGGTAAAGCAGTATCTGTGATGAATAGTTGGTCTAGTAAGTTGTTAGAGGTAGTTGGGGCAGATGCTATCTTGTTCTTAATTGGTTGGTATATATATTTTTTCTTAGATGGATTAAGCTTTGGGTGGTGTTGTAACAGATCATCAATATCTGTACAGAGTTGTTTTGTACTAGTTACCTTAATGGTAATACATTGGGTAGTTGAAAGAACCATGGTATAGTGTTGATGTGTGTTTATAGTCTTTGTGTAAATGCATGATTTACATTTAGTTAATAATGTGTTATTAATATTTGCAG
Organism: Racocetra fulgida; assembly: GCA_910592135.1. Classification (NCBI taxonomy): domain Eukaryota; kingdom Fungi; phylum Glomeromycota; class Glomeromycetes; order Diversisporales; family Gigasporaceae; genus Racocetra; species Racocetra fulgida. The sequence continues at coordinate 7,084 of CAJVPZ010000693.1, read as the reverse complement.
TTAGTGAAGATAATAGCCAATGTGTGATTTGTAACTGATTATTTAGCATATTGGTTTTTTGTTACATGCCTTATTATAACTTGGTTATTAAGTTACAAAGTATCCATGACCTATGGGTAGGTACTATATTGTTTGTTGTAAATGGGTTTGGATTGATTGTTGGGATAAAAGGTGTTGCTGGGTCCTGAAGTATATTGTTTAAAGTAAGAAACTATATAGATATGCATCCTGGTATTGTTTTATTTATCTTATATAGCAGGTGTTGCTATTGAAGAAAATACATATTATTATAGTTAGTAAGCTGTTCTATAGCATAAATTTTTGCTTTGTTGGTGTGTGTCTTAATATAGTGTAGTTTTTTGGAGTATTGGATTAGCATATCAATAGGTGTTCCAGGATGTGTTATGCAAATCGGCCAGGGATTGGGTGAGTTAAAAATATAAATATTAAGTTTGTGTGCTGCATAGATAGTTTGTGCTGTAAGTGTATTGTGATATATGGTGGGTAGAATAAACTGTGGTGATTCAAAAATGTTTATTGATGAATGAGTGGCATTTTGAAGTTGTTGTAAATATATTTTTATTGGTTTTGCTGTAATGGAATTGTTGAGTTGGTTGTGTAAGGCTGAAATATGATTTTGTATTTGTATATCTTGTAATTGTTTGAAGCCATATATTTGGTGATGAAATATAGTTGAGCTAGGGATAGTTGTTGCTAGCCCTGCTTTATATTTAACAACCTGAGTATATTGATTAGTTATAGTGCAATTACTAGTTTCTGAAATGAATGTATTAAGTATTTGATATGAGAAATGTGATATGAGTACAGTGTTAATTATGTAGATTGCCTGTTTTTCTATAACTTTCTTCTTTTTTAAGGTGTTGATTAAGTTTGTAGCTTCCTGAGTGATTTGTTTGTAGATTTGTTTATAGTTGCTAGATACTGTGAACCAGCAGCCCAAATATCTAAAGTTTTCTGTTAGTAGTATACTAGGAATGTTTGTGTTTGCAAAGTAATTGAGGGGTTTGGGTCTGTAATGCAGTTTGTAGCTAGGACTGATTTAGTAGGATTAACTGTGATGTGTACCATATTGTAAAAGGAGGAAGCACGATTGACAATTTTTTGAAGTGCCTCTTTATTGGATACTAACCATAAGGTGTCATCCATATAGGCTAGGACAGAGGTATGTATGTAATTGGATGATAGCATAGAGGTTGTGTAGTCATTATATAGCCTTGAAATTCAGAATGTATTGTAGTAATGAGAGGATGATAATAGATGCACTATAGGCGCAGTGTAATAGTTTTACCTTAGTCAATCCCATCATATACCAGATAGAGTTGGGTTGGGCCAAGGTTTATTATGACAGAATTTTGACGATCGGTAAGTATGTTGATGAGTAATTGTTGTATATTGTTAGAAATATGTAGCCAATTTAGTGCAGATTGCAAAAGAGGTATATGTACAGAGTCATATGCCTTACTCATATCCTGTGAAAGGAGCCAAATCTCTTTGTTTTGAGTTTGCACTTCTTGTAGGATATTTGTAAGAATATGAATTGGTTGTGTTGTAGATGTATGTAGAGTTGCTACAAAGTTATTTGGTTGAAGTATAGGATATCGTGTCATGATTTGGCTAAGCCGATTTGTGATAATTTTGGTAAAGATTTTACGTGTGTGCTCGATTAATGTTATCGGTCTTGTGTGATTTAGTTGGTCTGTGAATATAGGTTTTTTAGATATAGGATATTTTTTACTATATTTCTATATAGTAGATATACTAGAGGTTTCTAAGCATTTGTTGAATAGAATTGTCAGTAGTTTGGCGACCTGAGGATGAACATGTTTAAGCATTTCGTTTGAAATTAGGGATAGTCCTGTAGCTTTGTTGTTAGGAGATTGATTTATCATTTGAGTTACTTTCTCTAAGATAATGGGTTGTGCTAGAGTGTCATACTAGGATGTATTGATATGTGGTTGTGGTATATATTTCTGTTTCTATTGTTCCCAAAGTATAGCATCATTTGGGTTGTGTTTTGTCCAGTTTTTTTAAAGTGGCTTTGTACATGATTTCAGATCTTATAGGGATCTGTAATGATAGTGTTTGGTAGTTTAATATTTTGAAATATGACTGTGTTAGTGTGTCTATCAAGGATGCTATTAATCATAGTTGTTGTGTTGGATGTAAAGTTGTTGTATCTTTTCTTAATATATTGGTTGATATGCTGTGAGAGAGCTTGTTGATTTTCTGTTTCTCTTGTATGATATAAAGTTTTTCGATGCATCTTTATTATATTAATAGTATGAGTAATATTACTTGTACTGATGTCTTGAGTAGATAGACCTGTGATAGGAAGATTAGATAACTATTATATATTGTTAATTTTTTGGTTAATAATTTGGAGCATGTTGCTGTAATTTTGTAAATGGTTATTAGGATCTTTGTATAATGTCACTAAGGTGTGAAGTATATTGCCACATAACTTTAGTGCTGTATGTATTTTTGTTGCTATTGGTAAAAAGGTATTATATTGTTTTTGTGAGTGTTGTGAGGATGATATGTATGCTTTTGCTGCCTTGTTGATTGCTGTACTAATTTGGTGCAAGAGTTGGTTAACTAAAAGTGTATGTGCTATAGTTTCAGTAATTTGTGATGTGTTATGTTGGGTGGCTTGTTGAAATTGATCCCACAATTCTGAGGTCATAGTATTATATTTATAAGTTTTAAACTTATGTTTTTTGTAGTGTTTGGGGGGTTGATATATAATTGTAAATTGGTGTGTATAATACAGTAATCACTATGTATAACCTGAATTGCAGAGGTAAGCGTAGGTTGAGTAACTATATGCATAATTTGTTGTGGTATCTATATTTCATCGATTTGACTAGAGAGATTTTCTCTGTTCCAAGTGGGTATATGTGAGTGGTATGTATGTACTAATGGTACAAAGTTATATAATTCAAAATATTTGTATAGTGTTGATCTTTGTTGTTTGTGTAGATCTTGATTAAAGTCACCCAGAACTATAGATATGATTTGGAGTTGACAGGCTTGTTGGATCTATTGAATAATCTGGTCTTGGGTTTTATTGTTGGTAAGTGTTTCTTTACGTAAGTATGTTGAAATTATCCGAAACTTATTCTTATATGGAAAAAATAAGTCGATTGCAATAGCTGTGCCAGATAATGTACAGATGCTGTGCATATATGTTGTGAATAACTGATGTAAAAGAATTGCTGTACCTGCACTAGATTCTCTAGGATGTAGCTGAGTTGTAGTTGAATTATTAGATGTAAAACATTTATAGTGCTGGCTGTGTAGGTTGATGTTTATGTATTTTGAGTGTGCAAGTTTTGTTTCTGTAATTGATATGATATCCAGTTCTTGAGTTAGACAGTAGTCAAACAATAATTGTCTTTTTGTAATTTGGTTAAGTCCTTGGACATTGTTTGTAGCGATAGCAAGTGGTTTAATTATAAGCTGTGTAGTTATGTAATAGTTAATTTGTGTTCATCAGCATTGTATTAGCTTCTGGTGTAGTAGTGGTAGAAGATGAAATTGTAGAAGCAAATATTGCCCAGGATGGAGCTGGTAATGGAAGTAAGTCAAGTAAGAAGTTAGAAATAGCTTTGATTGTAAAGTATTGACACAGTGTCAGCATAGTAGAAGTAACTAGTGTTTGTGATATAATTGGCAAAGTTAGCTGTATTTCATGAGAAGCTAAGACTGTATTAATATCTTCTAAATTGTTTGGTATAGAAGGAAGGGGTTGATTGTCAGTATTTGTGTTGCTAGAGTTTGGATTTAGTTGTATAGATGTTTGTACTAGGATTTTAATCCATTCTTCAGATAACTGTGTAAAGTAGTAGTATTGACAAAGAAGTTTTACTGTATGTGTTAGTTGCTGTGATGTTATAATAGGTATAGTGATGTTGTGCTCTGCTACCACTTGGTTACTAGTGGGTAAGCTAGGTTTATTAGTAGGGTTTGCTTGCATGATGTTGAATGATAGTGGGAGTCGTATTCTATATTTTTGTGAAGCTTCCTGCATGAGTTCTGGGCTATAATATTATCAGTAATTGAAAAGGTAAATTGTGTACTAGTTTTAATGTATGCTGGATTTGAAGGAAGTAATGGCTTAGCTGCAATGAAATCATTAGAAAGAAGCTTAAATGTATAGTATTGTTGTACTAAAGCTACCACATCTGCTAATAGTGCATTGTTTTCGTCTAGGTTATAAGGAAAAAATCCTCTAACCTTTAGATTTAATTCCTGATATGTTGTAGGGAGTGGCTATTTAGGTAGTGGAAGTTGAAAGTATGATTTAGGAATAGAGTCTACTGTATAGTAGTCAGCAAGTTTGTAGTGATAGTATTCTAAATATTGAAGAGCTTGTCGGCTTGTAATAGAGAAGTATTGCTGAAGTTTAGCATTAATGTTGGTTATATCCTCTAATGCTGGTGGCAGTTTAGCAAAATACTATTCTGGGAGCTAATCAAATCTAAAGATTTTTTGTAATCCATTAACTATAGCTTTAGTGTATGAACGTTGTGTGATGGGTAGACTAAATGGTAGGATATGTTAGACTATTTCCAGAAATTGTTCTGAACTTTCAGGTAGTGGTGCAAGCTTTTCTTGTAATGTCTGATTAATTGCAACTTTAATTTCTTTTGGTGTATGCTCATTTTCATTTTGGATCTGTAAGAAACCTCTAGTGTAATAAATAAGTTTGAATATTGCAAAGGTGTAAAAGTTACAAAATTTGTGTTGGTGAGGTATTGTGAGATGAGCATTTTTTTTAGCATAGAGTGAATTAAGTTGTGTGTATCTTGGTCAATAATAGTAATGTGGTTGGATTCTTGTAATTTCTAACTGCATCGTTGTATAGGTTTGCATACTCTTTTTGGTGTGCTGGCATTGTATTAACATTTCTTGTGAATGTAGTAAAGAATCTTGTATCTTGGTGCTTAAATTTTAGTTGTATTGCTGAGGGTATTTCTATTTGAGTTGAGATAAAACTACATTTATGTTCAACAAACTGTTGGATGCCAGCTGCTGTTTGTAAGGCTGTTGTTATTGTATTATATGACCAGAGCTGTTAATCAATTAGTTTTTAGTTCCTTTTGATATTTTATTTTGTATATGATCTGCCCATTCTGCATTATCTGGTGTATTGAAGGTTGGTAATTTAAAGCCTTTCTGTATGACCTCACTATAAGATAGTTTCAGGGTAAAGTTAAGATCTATTGTAGTAGACAAGTATGTGAGTAAAATTGTTGAAGGTGAGTATATAGGTAAGGATAAGTTAGTTGAGTCTATACTAATTGGTTGTAGTCTGGCTCGTTTTTTCCTTTTTGATTTTCTGATAGCTGTGTAGCCGGTCTGTGTATCATGTGATCAGCTGTATTGCTTGTTAGTCTATTAGTTTGTGTAGATGAGCATTTATTAGTCCATTTTGTATAACTGCTAGTTTTGTTTCTACTTGTGGAGGCTGTTATATTGCTGTATATTGTTTGAGTATTGATATTGGTCATAGCCTTTTGGGTGATAGGTGTAGCACTTGTTGCATTATTTGCCTCCTTGTTTTGGTAAACATCATCATCTGTATCAATTTCTGGTATTAGGTTATAAGGAACTAATAGTAATTTATTTGAATATTTTGGTGCCACATAGGCCCTTTGTGTGTCTTCATATGCTTTAATTGTTATTCCTAAGTCACAGCTACGAGTACTTCCAGGTAACTTGGCATTAATGTTTACAAAGTTATGTTTAGAGTAGTTTGTAAGATCAAATAGAATTGATTGAGTAACATTTTTGTGCTTGCATATCCATTGTGCAGGAAATTTGACCAAATTTGGAATACATCATGACTTAGTGAGATCAATAGTAAATAAGTATCTGTCAGTGAAGTTAGAGATAATAAAGGTAACAGTGAAAGTAAGTTTTGTCTAGTCTTTGATAGTAATATTGATGAATTCCTTGGTATATTCTGCTGTTAGGTCCTTTTGTTGTGTGCTAGCAGTTGTTGTGGTCTTTGAATTAGACGTCTTGCAAGAGAAGTAAGCTAGAAAGTAGGTAAAGAACCCACTTTGTTGTCTAGAGGTATTTGAAGTATATTGTGTAGAGGTTTGTATTTGACTATTACTTGTACTGCTGTCACAGTTTGCATGTTGTCCAGAGATGTTTCCTGAAGAGGATTGACAGGTCTATAGGACCTTTACTACTTGCGGATAGAGAGTTGTAATGAGTGTTGTTTATCTGTTCTCTGTCCAGTAGTTGTTGCTCTGATGCAGGTTTCTTAGAAAGCTTATTGTTTTATTATATTTCTAACTACACTAGACAAGTTTATTTAAAGGCCCAGGGTACGTTTAGTTAGTAGTTTCTTGAGTTTTCTTTGTTCAGGGTTTTTTCCTTTTGCTCTGGTTTTGGTAAAATTAATCTGCAGTTAGAGTTCTAATCTGATAGATGCTTGTTTATATGGCATATGAAAGTTTTGAACTGTTTGGTCTAGAGAATTTGAGATTAGATCTTTAAGAGTAAATTCTAGATAATATGAGGATTGGTGAACTACTACAAGGTTGAATGCCTCATGTTATTGTATTTGGTGGTTTAGTTTTATTTTTTGATCAGGTGTTAAATCTAGTTCAATAGAATTAAGATAGTGATTAATCTAAGTATTAATTATATGCTGAAGTAATATTAGGTTGGAGCATTTAAGCCAGTATAAAGTTGAGTTTGATGCTTCACAGTGAAAGCAGCAGATGCATTAAAAGGTGGTAGAATAGAGATTATGATAAAGTAAGTGGGTAGATAGTTCCTGAAGTAATGCTTTAATTTTAAATAATTTAAGTTAATTAAGCTTAAAGTTTATAATATTGTAAGTAGATTTATGATTGTGATTAAAGTATAGCCATATTGATCTCTAGTCAATTATGTGGCTAACTTGAGACTATTCTTGATTTTGTTGTTAAGATGATCACATTAATAAGATGTGGGCAGGGTTTGGACCCCGTAGCTTATTGGTTAAGCTCCCAAACCCCCACAGACAAGGTCAACGGTTCGAGTCGGGCTGGTGGCAAATTTT
>CAJVPZ010000692.1:0-17538 GCA_910592135.1 Racocetra fulgida | reverse complement strand
CTATCTCGTGATCCAGTGATCCAAATTGGATGATTTTAGTACCATTCGAATCGTCTTAATGAGACGATTCGAATGGTTCTAAAATAATCCAATTTGGACTAATGGATCGCAAGATACAGCTAACGGCTACAAAACGGTTAGCCGAAAATGACCGACCGTGGCCATCCCTAATCGCTGACCTAAACCCGGCACTCACTTATTGACGCTCTCCAGATTCGATATTAACACCGGCTATAGCTGGCTATAGCCATAGCCGTTCCCATCCTTATTCGCAAGAACTCAACGATTCAACTTTGTATTTTTCACATTATATGCGTGGAGGATTTTATTAGTTGATATGTTAAAAAGATAAAAATTTCAGATTCCCTTTATATTGATCCGGCCGGGATATGAAAACCGAAAATATATGTTTGTATGGAATAAATTAATATTATTTGTTTATTATATCTGATAAATATATTTGTTTATTTTTTTGTTGTTTTACTATTTATATAACAATAATTTTTAAAATATTTTTTATCAAATCAGTTTATCTTCTTTTGCTAATTTTTTTAGAACACTGTGTATTGTTTGAGAAGTTCTATTTCTTTTTTTGAAGGTCTAACTATTGTTTTTCTCAGAAATTTAGGTTTTTGTTTACTAATTTTTGTTACTAGTAATTATTATAAAGAATTAATTTTATTTATTTTGTATTGCGCCCAGCTCTGGTTTAGATTTTTGACATAGTTTAAAACAATTTTAGTTAGTTAAAAACACTCTAGAATAGATTAGCATTATTATTATGATTCCATCATATTGAACAATGCGTCTTGGTGAAGCAAGCAACATTAACTATACAGTGTACCAATCGCAATTTTCTAGTTAGCCCCTGTCTTTGAACTAGCTCGGAAGTCATGAGATAACAATTTTTTTCAGACTAAAAATTAGTTACGTATCGGCATTTGAAAGCTTAATTCATATCATATGACATGCGTAATATATGCGATAGAAACCTAATTTAAGTATTTATTTACGCAACTAACTTTAGGGTGATACTTGATTCGTCGTACTAGTTTACTTGTAATTTGGTCATTTTTTCAATAACCTATTAAACCACTCCTACCAAATGGTAATATTTTACAGTAACATTTATTTAATTTACAACTTTTATAAGTTGATTTAACCTTTCAATAACTGATTTTGCTAGTGGGCGTTGTTCAGGATCATCGTTCCAACATTCTTTATAAAGCTGTTCATATTCTGGCGGTGTACCTTTAACAGGATCTTCTCTCCCTCCCTTATATACATGAATAGTAATTGCATATCCATCTTCGATGGTTTTGAACGGTGGCCTACAACTAGAAATCTCCCAAAGAATAACACCAAGACTATATATATCTGATTTATTATCAGATTTATATGAGGGATTCTTGAAACATTGGGGTTCAATATATGCTGGTACTCCTCGGACAATTGAAGTAGAAAATGATGCCTTAGTTGCATATTCAGGTATACCAAAACCCGCTATGATCATTGTTTCATTGCAGACTAGGATATTCTTAGTATGCTATTAATAAAACAAAGTTAATTATTAACAAATTGTCCATATAAATAGATAATAAATACATTTAAATACGAGTCATATGATGCCCTTACTAGATCATGATGAGCAATGCCATTGTTGTGTAGGTACTCAAGTCCTTTTGCTATTTCTATAGCAAATCGTAATTTTTTAGGCCATATTAATTTTGAATTATTTTTCGCCAAATAATCATGCAAATTTCCACCATCTATAAATTGCAAAATCAAGCTATAATATTCACTAGAAGGATCTACTTATTAAAACAGGCAATTATTATTAAAATAAAAAGTAACATCTTTATTATCAACTATATTTTTTTTTAAATATACCTCTGGTCATTCCGTAGAATTTTATAATATTTGGATGAAAGTCAGTTTTTTGTAAGAGTTTAAGCTTTAAAATAATATTTAATTGCGAATTAATATTTAAACTAAACGCAATAATAAATTAGTAAAAGAAGCAAATTATACTTCTTTAACAATCTTCCCATCCAAAAATCTATTATCGACTTTAAGACATTTGAGAGCAACATCCAGTCCGTTCGTTTTCCATTTAGATTTATATATTAAGCTAAATGATTCTTCAGCAATCAATGTATGATTATCAAACTGACTATAATCATAGAATTGAATATCGTGGCTTGAGATAGCTCCTTCGAGCAATTCTGCTAAAGGTTCTCTCATGTTTACATGAGGGATCGTTGATTTAATTATGTACTCATCAAATAATTCAAGAGCTTCCTTTATATCTGGACGACTATCCGGGTCATCATCCCAACAACGTTTATAAAATTCAACATATTTAGATGGTGTACCCTCTACGGGTTTTTCCCTCGCACCGTTATATATCTGAATAGCAATTTGGATTCTCTTTAATTTTCGAAAAGGTTTACAGCCACTTGATATTTCCCAAAGAATAACGCCATAACTGTAAATATCCGACTTGGCAGTTCGTTTATATGTACCGTTTTTAAAGCACTGGGGGTCAATAAACGATGGCATTCCTTCGATTACAGAATTTGAATTTGAATTGGGATTTATTAATTTAGACCAGGCAAAGTCCGCGATCATTATCTTATCTTCATGAACCAGAATATTTTTTGGATGCTGTAAACATAGTAAATAGATAAATATGATGCATTTAAGATTAAACCTAAGGGGACAACTTACAAGATTTCTGTGGATAATATTATTGTGATGTAAGAATGCAAGACCCTGTGCTATTTCTCCTGCGATACGATATTTATCTTTCCATTGTAATGTCTCAAAGTTTTTCTCTAAATATCCACGCAAATCTCTATCCTCGGCAAATTGTAGGACCATCATATAATTTTGATTGGAAGGATCTATTTGTAAAGATTTATAGACACACAATAACAGATTGTTCAAATCATATTTTAATTTCTCATAATTACGTATGTCAAATATGAAGTGCCAACCTTGTGTTACGCCATAAAAATGATTTATATTAGGATGAAAGCTTACTCTTTGTAAGAGTTGAAGCTTATATGCGTGTAGAATAATTTAAATTAATACAATAAAGCTTTGTTCTTTAATGTAAACAGATTTTCAATAATTGGTTAACCATTATTTTTTTTCGCAAGCGAATACTTGGAAATGTTCTCATACACTTGGTTAACTATTCTTCATACCTCTTTTACGAATGATTCCATATCCATTCTCTCTGCATCAAATTTTAGCCTTTTAAGAACGACAGTTAATCCATAATTTATCCATTCAGATCTGTATATAAAACTAGTGTTGCTTTCACTAATTACTTCATTGCAACTGAATTCATTATAATCAAAATAATTAATCAGTTTGTCTAAAACAGCATTTTCAAGCCATTTAATCGCCTTTGAAGAACTTGACATCTTAGACGCTCCAAAACATGAAAAGTATCATGCTCAAATTTTGTGCATACCGATACATACGTAAGTATGTACGCACGTACATCTCGTAGTTATTCAAATTCTCAGAATGGGAACAGATTGTAGCATTTTGTAATATTTCAATTTGATCATCTGATTTTTAATTTATCTATAAATTAATCAAATCATAACGATAAAGCTACAGTGCTTTAACACATTTCCAAAATAGAATCTTTTGAAAGAATATCTGTACTCTACATTAAGGTTTCACTATATTATTTACCAAATAGTGATACGTATTTATTATCGATCCAATATCGATATCAATGTTATCGTGCAATTATGACAATGATTTACAAGGTTTGCTTACGTAATAACGTACAAAAATATTATAAGAGTTTGCACGATAATTGATAATCTCGGATCAGCCCTCGAAAAATACCGAAGCATTAATTAAAAAGTGTCGGGAAGACAATTTTAAACATAAACCACCCTAACCTAACGATTACCTCTAACTCTAATATTGGTTAATAAACGTAAAAGGAGATTAATATTAATGTTACCGTAACGATCCGATCTTATATCATTTTTGGCCAATGAAATCTTGAACTTTGATGGTGCCTCCTACTGGAATAAATTATCTTGGAATTACGAACTGTTTAGTTTTTTACTTGAGTCTAAGTATTTAAATTATTATGTTTGTCCTTAAATATGTGTCATGGAATCTCTCAACTTATGTTTATGTCAATTAGTAATTGGCATAAGTCATTTTCGTTTTGCGTTTAAAAAAAAGATATTTGCTCTAATCCACATATATGCGTTTAACATAATCGATGTTGGATTATATATAGTATAGGTGGGCATATAATATATGTGATAATTATCGATGTGACAAATAGATATATTATACAAAAAATATATGAAATTTCTATAAGACTATATGGTTAACATTTATATTCTTATATTACATTCCTGTTATATATAAAAAAACTAACACTAACCTACTAACCTATGTTTATTGCCCACCTATACTATAGATCAACCTCGATGTTACATACATATGAGGGTTCGTCAATCAAAACGTAGAATAGAGAGATTAAAAAAATTATGAAAATTAATTGTAACGTGGGTGATTAATTATCTCTATTGATGTCTGACATAGTTTATTATACAAAGTTGTTACAAAAGTCGTGTTACAATTAATTTTTGTATAACTATTTACGATGATACATTTTGATTGATGACATCTCATATACTAAATGCTATAAATACAGTTAATAAATTTTGCTTTAACACAAAACGATCCACGTCGTCTTGAGTGTAGCAAATTTTTTCTTAGTGGTTTAATTAAGACGTAGCAAGTTTTTAAAATTAATGGTGGTTCTTCTATGGTTTAAACGTTCTTAAATATTTGCGCAAGAAACGTTATACTGTAAATATCGTGAACTGAGTTCTTTAATATTATGACCTTAGCATGTAATATTTTGCTTGAGTCTGTTCGTAGTGAGGGCCCAGATTTTTTAATATACCTATTACAGGCGTTCTTTCTTGTCGGTTATGAATTTCAAGTATTCTATCAAAAACATTACATAATTTCTAAAACTATAAGTATTACGAAGAAAAAAAAGTACATGACGGTAAAAGAATACAGAATTTAAAAATGACGCATGACATAATCACGTGCCACATAACCAATGAAATTAGGGATTGCTACCGACGCAAAACATTCATTTTTGATACTTCTGCACCTACTTCTTGAAACATCTAAAAATACCCTATCTTTTTTACATCTTTTACTATAATAGCTTATTGTTAGTTTTAGGACATGTTTAGATGTATAAAAAAAGTAGGTTCAGGTGCACTACCGACAAAGCAACAAGTGATCTAATTCTGCTATACCCTAATATTAACATTAATTATAGTTCTGGCATGCTGTGTCGTTAAGGTTAGTAATAGTTATAAGCCGTGTCGATAATCTGTGTCGTTATTTCCTTCCGAAAATATCTTTTCCGACAGTACTAGTTTCCTAACAAATAGTTCTCGACATATCACTTTCCGACAGTATCACGTTCCCGACAATACCTATCTTCCGACAGTATCATTTTCCCAACAGCAAATATAATGCGGGCCAATTTGTCGGGAAAATGATACGGTCGGGAAATAGAAATTGTCAAGAAATTGATATGTCGGGAAACTAATTATCGGTAAACTAATACTGTCGGGAGAAAGTGTTTGTCGGAAAATTGATAGGATCCGCTTCTAAAATTGGATATCCGACAGCTTAATATGATCGGACTTCCAAATAACTATATAATATGCCTCACGACTACGCCAGGGCGTAGGGTCGATTTTACTGTCACGTGATAGTCGGAAAACAAATGTTGCTAAGATAAAAACTTGGGTTAGAGTTTAGGTTAAGGTTAGGCTAAAGTTAGGAAGAACAATAACGTAGCAAAATCGCACAAGGAAATTTTTTTGTTAGGACCCCAAAGATGGTTAACTAGACTAAATTTTGAGATAAATGCGATTTTTGCAAAGCGAACGTTTGTTTTGAATTTCTTCACGTTACACCTGATCCTGATCTTTGATTGGTTGATAGATGTCGGAAAATCATGTGACAGTAAAATCGATCCTACGCCCTGGCGTAGTCTATGCCTCACACAGCTTTAGACGTTCTTCGTACATGGGACGGTCCTACCTCGAAGTACATAAGTAAATACTATTTATGTCAAAGTGTTTGGAGTACCCAAAAATGATGGCACATATATAGTAATTTCAATAATAACTGATAAGACGTAACCATCATACGTACGTACGTACGTACGTACTTACCCTATTTCATATAAATATTCTATAAAGAATTTTTCTTGGAAGCAAAAACTTACACAAATTGTTCGGAAAAAATACTCCATAAATAAAAAACATCCAATAACAATCATAATATGAAACCAATAACGTTTTAATCTTCATTTGGAATACGTACTATACGTTACTAAAGTATTTTAGACCCACCGTTTTCATCGTTTCGTTGAATTTTTTTTAAAAAATTAGTCATGGAGCTTTTTTCGGCGGATTTGATTACTTTTATTAATAAAGCTATCAATGATGGTGATATTAATCATATTAAATATGGTGAATTTACTAACATTGAGAAAATAGGCGAAGGTGGATTTAATACTGTTTATAAAGCTGAATGGAAAAAAGGCGGATTAACAGTCGCGCTCAAAAATTTAAAAGACATAAGTTTAGAAGGAATGACTGTTAAGAAATCTGATAGAGAGGTATAGGAAATTTGTATAAGACAAAACTTCCAACTCGTTCTATTGTACAAATTTATTGTTCGAAGGACTCCATGAGTTACAAGAGAGGCAACGGTATATCTGATATGTGTGTACAAATTACGAATTTTGATGGATATCAGATTACCATAGTAACGCATGATATTTTTCTTCGGACTTTAAATGGTTTTCTTTACCCTAATGTTAATATCAATTCATTAATCATATTACTTATAAGCTCCGACTTTTACAAAAAGTGAGTTTTCACCCCAACATAAATCATTTATATGGTGTAACTAATGGTGTGTATTTTACTCGTATCTGAATTTTATGAATTGTATCAATTTACGAAGTTATTCATTTATTGCATACACAAATCTAAAAAATACTTATAAATAGATAATAATTGCTATATGTTAGTCTTGCAATTTGCAAATGGTGGAAATTTACGGGATTATTTAAGAAATAATTTTTCGATATTGCAATGGACTGATAAACTCCGTTTGGCGAAGGACATAGCGCAGGGTCTCTTATTTTTACATAATCATAATATAGCTCATCGAGATCTTGTAAGTACATTTAATAATCTTCACTTTTTTAATAAATATATTGCGTTCATATATCATTTTTTTATAGCACCCCAGAAACATTCTAATTCATGATAAAAGAGCAATAATTGCTGATTTTGGTTTATCAAAGACAATAACCAACGAATCATCAATTTCGAATTCATATATCTATGGAATGCCAGCATATATTGATCCCAAATGTTTTATAGATAATGCAAATAATTCGTATAAACGTAATTTAACGTCTGATATTTATAGCTATGGAGTCCTTCTTTGGGAAATCTCAAGTGGTAAAAAACCGTTTCATTCGTTTAAATCTAGAGAAGCAATTGCTATACAAATCTTTCAAGGAAAAAGAGAATCACCCATAAAAGGCACGCCATCTCGATATATCGAACTTTATACTCAATGCTGGGATGCTGATCCTGATAAACGTCCAGAAATTAAATATATCCTTGACATTTTAAATCAATTTGAACCAACTAACATTCATAAGAACATTAAAGAACCTTTAAAAGGATTACTTGAGGATGTCATGTTAGGACAACATATAAATTGTCATGAATACAATGAATTTGTGAACATCGAAGAAATCATTAAAGATGAGTTGGTTTTGGTACGCAAAGCTACATGGAGAAGTCGCGGAATAACTGTCGCTCTCAAATGTCTTAATGATAAAGATTTGAGTGAAAATAGTATTCAAGAATTTATTTATAAGGTATATTAAAATCTTTGTGGTTTTTTAAGTTTTTTATAAACTAATATTAACTCCTATTATTTATATTCAAAGCTTCGACTTTTGCATTATAATGTTCATTCAAATATTGTTAAATTCTTTGGAATGACTAAAGGTAGTTCTGCCTTTAAATAATCGGTTTAAAATATATAAAATTTAAATCTTTAATATGTTGTTTATAATAACAGATCCCGAAGGGTACTATAATATGGTTTGGCAATTTGCTGAAGAAGGAACTTTATGTGAGTACTTGGAAAGAAATTTTACTGGATTACAATGGAGAGACAAATTACGTATGGCCAGAGAAATAGCGGATGGGCTTGAATATTTACATAGGAATAATATGGCGCATTGCGATCTTGTAAGAATATTCATGCATTATACGAAATAATTTTAATATATCTATCTATTTAAATAATTAACTAATTAATTTGTACAGAATTCAGCCAATATTTTAGTTCACGATAATAAAATGGTAATTACGGGATTCAATATATCCAGACATGAAGCGTCATCACTATCGTACTCAATTTCTCAAGGAATGTCAGCATACATCGAACCTCAATGCTTTAGGGAACAAGTGTATAAACGCGACATGAGATCTGATATCTATAGTTTTGGCGTTATTCTTTGGGAAATTTCTAGTGGAAAACCACCCTTTCAACAGTTTAAGTTGGGGTATTCAATACCTATCCGCATATTTAATGGAGAAAGAGAAGTGCCTATAGAAGGTACTCCACCGGAATACACCAAACTTTACATGCAATGTTGGAATGATGATCCTGCAAAGCGTCCGGATATAGAATCAATCATTAATGTCTTAGACCAGCTCATGTCTGAAGAACACTTTACATCATAATAAACAATGTAGTAATATGTTAGTTAATTATTAGTTATTCTTTTACTATGATTATACAGTTTTAATCCGGAAATATTGTATTATTATCTGATTTTATATATTTATAATAAACAATCCACAATTAGTTTGGTATAATAGCATATTTATCACAAAATCTTAAATAAGTATATCTAAGTCGAAATTATTTGTTTTACAATGCGAATATCGATTATTGGTATATAACATTTAATTTATTTAAGCAATCGCTATATAAAGATGATAAAATCTTTAAGTTCAAGACTTTAGGACATACATATTTAATGTGACGGAATTATTCACATTGTTCAGATAGCATGGAACTGAAATTGACGTGTAAAGGTAAATATTTATATTCTTGGTTTGGTTTTAATTCTATCAACTAATGAAATCTATATTTACGAGCTAAAGAAATGAATAAAACAAATGAAATATCTTGAAGGTTATTATGTAACGGTAAATAAGTTTTATGTTCTTGATTTGTGAACAAATTTTTTTGCTCATTTTAGTTCTACCAATTAATGGATGAAATAAATAACACGAACGAAATTGCATGAAGGGTATTTTGTAATGTTAAAGCCGTTCGAAATGCAATGTCGTTTAACGTTTCCCACCGCCTCCAAGAGCTTCCCCTGAAATTAAATAAGCCAATCAGAATTTCCATTATGTCTTTGAGATTTCAATAAATAATGTGACTGTGAACCCAACAAATAATGGAGTTTTTTGGGGTTGATACTTATTTGCTTAGTTTGACCCCTCCTCCCACTGCGCTTAAGCTTCGAAAAGCATTGATGTTCTTGGTTTGTGAACTTGTTTATCTGACCGATTAATGATCTTTATCATATTCACCAGCTGAACGAAATGAATAACGAGAATAAAATGACTCGAAGGGTATTATGTAATACCACCACGTGCAAATTATTTCATTTCATTGATTTAGCCGGTGTATAAAAAAATTATTTATTGATCGGTGAAATTAAAATGGGAAAAGCAAATTCATAAGTCAAAATCATAAATACCTACTGACTATTACATACAATCGCATTGATTTAGCCAGTGAGTAAAAGGTCATTCATTGATCGGTAGAAAATCTGCAAAGCAAGTTCGTAAGATCATAATACTTACTTCGCATCACGTACAGATCATTCATTCGCATCAATTTAGTCGATGAATATAAACATTATTTATTAATTAATAGAATTAAAATTGGCAAAAAACTTCATAATTTATTACATCTAGAACGTTCATTCGCATTAATTTAGCCGGTAAGTATAAAGATTATTTACAAATCAGTGAAATTAAAATCGGCAAAGCAAGTTCACAGCCAACGCATATAAATCATTTAACCGTATTGTGAATAAAAAGTTATATATTGATCTGTGGAATTAAAATTGGCAAATAAGTTTATAAGATTGTAAGTACTTACAGATCATTTTATTCGCATTAGGGGCATCCTTTCAAGCCTTTCTCTATGAAATTCTCGAAACATCTAATTCCCGGTTCAACTGGTCCTGACATGGGTTTAGCATCCAAAAATTGAAAAGTTGATTATAATAAATGTATTACATCTGTTTCATAATTTCTAAAATATCTAGCCAAATAATGTTTTGTCAATTCGGCTAAGTTTATGATTTTGGCATAATTGAATAAATTTTATCTTTTTATCAATCCATTTCATTTTAGCATTTTGTTAAATCTTTTTGTATACTAATGCTTGTTCTTGATTAAAACTTTATGCATCTTCTAAATACTTCTTTTGTAATCATTTTTCTTGCTACTATCCACAGGTTGAATATATAAATAATGGAATATATCTATATAGCACTATTATTTGGCTAATATGCATAAGAGAGTAATATAGAAGAACAAATAATAGTAAACTAACAGATATCAATATTATAGTCTAATAACATATAGATTTTAGTTATATAATAATCAGGGTTGTCATGTTTGTATGTTTTTCTATTGGCTTCTAATTTTATTCATTTTTTTTATTTTCTATTGTAAATTTTGAGTATTAAATTTTACTAATTAAATATAAAAATATTTTAAATTTATTACATTACTAATGCTCTAACAATATATGTTAAAATAATTGTAAATTATTAATAAAAAATATATTTTTTATATAAGTTAAAAAATTAAGCTTTTGTTCTATTGTTTTATTTGCCAACACTGATAATAATATACTCCTATAGTAAAAAAAAACTCTTTTCATAAATACTTTATACAAACTTAAATAAAAAAATTTGTGCATTATAAAATTGCTAATATCTTAGTAATTTATTAAGAAAACAGACCTTTATATCTTAAGCAAATTTATTCCTTTTATAATTTTACATATACTATATAAGTTTTAAAGCTCTAGCTTAAAAGCTTGTAGTTTTAAACTACAAACCATATTTTGGTTTCTTTAAATCAAACTTTTGCTTATTTCTTCACAACTCTTCTTGAGCCTTAAGAGAAAGTTGTAGAGCTCATTTTTCTGGTTGAAACAAGCTTTAAATAAAGATTTTAACCTAATATTAACTAAGTTATAACAAAAAATCTTTACTCCTTTTTAAACTCCTTGTAAAAAAAATTGTTTTTATCCTACTTTTTTTCTCTTCAATTCATTTTTGTGTAATCTCAAATCATTTCTAAAAATAGTCCAAATTAAATTTACTTAGTGTAAATTAATATTTTTTTAAACATTACTATTTATTTAGTATAAATCTATTGGTTCTCTAATTTAACACAAACTTTATACTATCAGTCATACAAGATGTTGTGCTATTAATTTTGATATGGAGTCAAATAATTGATGCATCTAATTTTTATACAGAAAATTTTGTTTTTTTGGGTTTATTTAATAATAAAAATATTTTGTTTAATTTCTGAGTATTATTTACAAATTCTCTAGTATTAAAGATTATTTTTATGAAATTTTAAAGACAGTTTAAAATAAAATGAAAAATAATCTTAATCATGAAGTTAGTTAATTTTTTACAATTTTTATTACTTGTTTATAAGTAATATATGTTGTTTGTCTAAAATAGAAATGATAAACATTTAATTACTTGAATAATTATCATTATCTATTTTGGTTAAACAATATATATTACTTATAAACAAATAGTAAAAATCGTAAAACAATAGTTAACTTCATAGTCAAGATTATTTTTTATTTTATTTTAAATCACCCTTGAAATTTCATAAGAAGATCTTTGAATGCTAGAGAATTTGCAAATAATATCTAAAAATTAAACTAAAAAATTTTAATTATTAAATAAATCCAAAAAACAAAAATTTTTCTAAATTTTATTTATAAAAATTAGGTACATTAATTATTTGACTTCATATCAAGAATTTTACACACATGATTTGTATGACATTCTGTATAACTGCTATTACAAAATATTTTACACAGCATGTAACTAATTTTGTATCATATTTACTATACTAATTATACTAGCCATATTTGTGTTGCCTTAGAATACTTAGATTATATAAGGTTATACAAGCAGCAGCAGCCAGTGTTGGCCGATGACTATATTATACCATTTTTTTTCCATATAACCTTAGTCATATAATCATATGACCTTTTGGTTATAGTCATCCGGTTATATTAAGTACTAATGAAAAAAATCTTTACTATGATTTTTACTATATTAAAAAAGGTCATAAGTCATATCAATCTTTGTTATGACCAAATGACCTATGCCAGGTCATAAAGGTCATATAGGTTATTTAAGGTCATAGGCCAACACTGGTAGCAGCTACAGTAATACTCTTGAAAAACACAATATCTCTGTTTAATATCTATTAAATTTTTACTAAAAAAGCAAATATATGCTTTTAAACAAAATGTAAAACAAGTACTCTATACTTTCTATATCAATACTCTATACACCAAATAACACAATGCCTGCTTTAGTAACTCAAACTCCTGACTCTTTAGACCTTGACTATTTTTATATCAACTATGTCAGATCTTTTTGCATAGCAATTTATGAAGTAAAGTCAGATAAAATTAATACTATTTTTATCTAATTTTGCTCTATTAACTATTACATCAAAAACTTAAAAAACTACCAAACAATATACTTCTTACCTGTACTACTAACTACTCAAATAGTTAGAAGTTTGAATAACTAGAAGTATAATTAATAGTCTATAAAGTATGTACTAAAGTTTAAACAAATTTTGTAAAGGCAAAGAATAGATAATAGTAGCAAAAGCAAAAGGCTGCAAGTACTTGTTCTCAAACTCAGTATAAGTTACTAAAAATCTAGGTATTATATGTATAGGATATGGATCACTCTAGTAGGTTTATTATGAGAATAAAAAACTCTCTATATAAAAGTATATATCTGCTTTAAAGTTTAAAAAGTCTCAATATAGAGGTCTATATTGTATTTTAATGTCTGGTCTAGTCCAGACCTATTTAGCCTAGTTTGTAATCTAAGTTAGATTTAACAATTAAATTCTATATTTTGTAAACTAGACTGGGCCTAAAATTTTATAATTATAGATCAAGCTAAACTAGATTAAGCTAAATTTAATAATTAATTATAATTACAAATTAAATTAGATTATAATCTTTTGTTTATTAAAACTCTTTTTTTAAATAAATTTTAATAAAAACTCTTTGATTATTAAAAATAATATTTTTATAAATCACCCAAACCAAACTTTAATTAGATTTAGATTTAGTTTGATTTTGAACTAGACTTAAACTTATATATTCAAACTTTTTAGTTATATCTAAAATCTATTCAGTTTTAGTTTGAAGTTTGCAAACTAGGTTAAGTTTAATATATTTATATATTTTTAGATATTAAACAAATTTACTTATATATAAAGTTAGAATTAATTAATAAAACTTATAAACTTTATACAAGTTTTCACAGCTATATAAAACTAATAGATTAAAGAATATGAAAATCTACTTGGCAAGATCTGAATAGAAAGGTAGTACAGATCTTTGATGGTACTATATAAAAGATTATTATCTGAAAGACTTAAATAATCAAATAAAACTAAAGTGTATAGCAAAGCACCCTACTAACCAGGCTATTGGGTCAGCCATAAAAGGGGTTCATACTTCTAGACCATCTGGATTTGAAGTTTAGAAAACTGAAAGAAAAGCTGATAGTCTGTATAGTTGGTACTGAGATTTTGGTAAACTCTACAAGGCAGAAGTAGATAACAGTAGCAGCTTTGGCTCACAAATACTTGTTCTTAGACTTGATATATATTACCGAATCTAGGTTAGCTAGATTGTGAATATGGAAAGTTTTAGCAATAATGCTTCAAAGATAAAGTAGGCTTAAGAGAATAGAAAAAGCATTTAGGACTTCTCAACTGACAAATGTAATAGAGATGTACTGGTGATACAAGTAGGTTGCATTATAGAGAATTTAAATAGGTAACATCTGTAGTTGGGTTATAGGTACAGCACACAGTGTAGAATTTATAATAATAGACAAACTATTTAAATTAGATACCAAAAGTATATGTGTAGCTAGATATACTCTCTAATATAATAGGTGGTTCTTTTGTGAGCCTCCTTACTTAAATACTTGAATAAAAACTTTAGCTCTAAAAGGCTATTTGTAAAATTAAAAAAAAAGTAAAACTTTAAGAATAATAAAATTTTATTAAATTTTTTTAACTTGGCTAAAAAAGCTAATAACACTTTATTAAATCTGATTATAATTATATATATAATTGTTAAAATATATTACAACATATAACTAGGCTATATTAACTTAACTCAAAGTTTTGATATTTATTTGGCTACTCTAATAGATGCCTAAATATATTTTAGTTATACTAGCATACTATAGTTAAAACAATACTAGTAGTTAGGGTATCTACTACTTAAAAAATATTGTCATTAAACTGTCTACCAGTTGATAGAATTAGATCCACATCTGATGCTACTTCTGTATTCTGAAACTATTATATTTAGCTAGACTATGTTCTCTGTATCATCTACTTTTTCACTTCTATATAACTTCTAAATTAATAACATCTAAATTATAGATTTTTATAATCTCTCAGTTTAGTATACTATTTTTATTTTTCTCTAAGATATTTCAATATTAGCTCAGAATTTGCAGGAACTTGTATCTTAAGCCAAAACTGCTGTTTAGTTAGGTTCATAACATAACAAAGTTAGTATTTTATTATCAAGTATTCTCTTCTATTTATCTGCTCAAATACTACTAATCTATATTTCAAATTAGTTTTTGCTACTTTGCTTAACTACAGATTCTCAGATCTTAATATTATACAGTTACTTGGTGCTTTCTCTGTTCTTTTAAGTATTATCTGCTATAGTAGAGTTTAGGATATATTTTGCAAGTATACAAAACAATTCTGGTTGTATCTAGAAAGTTATACCAATTTTAGTGATATCATACTATTATATTATACTTGCTTTTAACATGTTGTCATACAAAGGTAGGACAGTTTAGTTATATTCAGAATTATACTAATCTCAGTAATGCTGTATTATCATTTGTAATGTTATAGGTTGGTAAATTCTAAACTTGTTTATTATAGACTTCTATATAGATATAACTAGAGCCTAATTTAGTATCTTTATATATATTTAGAATATTAGACAACCTTCATACTCTTGCCTTCTATAGTATTTTCATTTTGCACTACCAGATATGCTTCTGATTTTGATAAGGCTAATCCTTTACTATAGACTATTCATGTATTTACCACTTTTCTTATTATCTAACTTTAGTTAGACAATTACTCTTCTATACAAATTTTCATATTTTGAATTCAGATAAGAACTTATTTATATGATTTGTTAATTATTCTTCAAAGCAAGTACTTTATAAGTTGAATATAGGGATGTTAGTACTGTCTAAACTAAAGATTTAAGGATATTGAATGCTGCTTTATCTCTAAGAACTTATTTATACAATCTTTATAGCCACAGTTTTTGTAAAACTATAGTTATACATAGTACTAATTCTCCATATTTAGATCTTCTTTCAAGAATTCCTATTATAGCATTAGACCTATATTTAGACTTAGCCACCACTAGTCGAAAATAAAAAATCAACAAATATTCAGTATCTCAATCAATAAATATTTATAAAACAATCAGCTATCAATTGGTAGCCGATTGGTGGCACCAATCAGCAGCTGATTGTTAGTCTATTGTTTTATGAATATTTATTGATTGAGATGCCGAATGTTTGTTGATTTTTTATTTTTCAACTAGTGTACAGGGCTTTATATATAATTATAGTACTTAAAGTTATAAAAACAAATTAATTAATTTGCTTTCAGTCTGACTTGAACTATTAACCTTGTCTGTGAAATTTAAAAGCTTACTCAATAAGCTACAGGATCTAAACCTATAAGATTTTATAAAATTTTATTGATAAAATTCTATAAAATCTTATTATTCTTAAAATTTTACTAATAAATTCTAATTTTTATATTAAGTATTATATATTTTTAAAAATAAACTACTATATTTGAAAGAAAAATTATACAAAAATATTACTAATAGTTTATTTTAAAGTAAAAGCAATGTTTAATTATTTGCAAAAAATTTATTAGATGCTTATTAAATAAAGTTTGTTTAAAAGAACAAAATATATATATTTTAAAATTTTTATACAAATTAGATAATTGACTTTTAAATTTTATATTCAATAAATATAAATTTTTAAAAAATTTTTAAATTTTTTATCAAAAATAATATGCACAATCATATGGGGCCATTGCAGTAGAAAAGACCGATACCATCCAAAAAATGAAAATTGAGTTTTTAACATATTTGGATAAATTTTGACATGTGCTATATTTTTCAATTATAGATGGAAATTGATTTGCATAATAAAAAATCAAGATATTTTAAAAAAATTCTTTAGGAGATTTGTACATCACGAGATTACTTAATATAACTAGCCAATTAAATCACGTAAAGTTTGATTAACTCAGATTAGTCTGAATAAAATAAACTCAATTATTTCAAAATTGTATATATTTCAGTATCGGCCCTTTCTACTGCAAAGGCCCCATATTAATAAAAGATTATCAAATTTGAATAAAACTTTTAAAATATATATTTTTTACTCTTTTAATTGATAATCTACGTATCAACTGAAGAATAGGTGAAATGAGATGTCTGCAATATAAAACTTTTTTTTTACTAAGTTAACAATACATGCTTACTAATGAAAGTTGTAGAGCTCATCAAATTATTTTTGATAATATCTCACTATCCATCAGGCTAATTTGGATGATCTAACTACCATTAGATGCATCTTAACAAGCTCTACAACTTTATTTAATAGGCATGTATCATATACTTAGTAAGAAAAAAGATTAGATAGAAGCACACCACATTTTGCCGATAGTAATTTTTATATTTATTTCTGTTACAAATTTTATATAGTCAGTCAATCATGTTTCATTGATATCTAGCTATCTACTGAACCAATTTAGATGATCTAACCACTGTTAGATACATTTGACGAGCTTTACAATTTTTAATTAGTAAGCATGTATTGTTAACTTAGTAAGAAAAAATTTTATATAGCAGACATCTCATTTCATCTATTCTTCAGTTGATAGACAGATTGGATCTTATGCAGTATAGGGGGTCATATATAAATTATTACAAGAT
>CAJVPZ010000691.1:0-17544 GCA_910592135.1 Racocetra fulgida | reverse complement strand
CAACTACCAAACCAGTTAGCCCGGACGGGTCGTTGTACCTAGGCTTTAAGTGCCTTCTGGTTTTACTTCCCTTGGTTTCTAATTCCGTAGCATAGGACCTTTTCCTCTGGTGCGACTCTGGCGGCCAGGTTGGTGGACCCTTCTTGCCCCAGGGTTTTTGTCTAATTCTTCGGTCTCCGGTTTCTGACTTTCTGCAATATCGTCGAAGATCTTCACTACCTCCTTACTTGGGTCTTGCCAAACAGGTTTCAATTATTCCGGTTCCTTGAATTTGGATCACCTAAGAGCTTCTATTTCGAGATAGTAGTACCAAGATTATAGGTAATATACCTAACCGATCGTTGAATAATTGTTACCGGAACACAGACCTATTTTTCTAAAATCGTCTCTGGTGGGATTCAAACTCTAGACCTGCTGCTTGGGGGTGACAACTTAACTACTACTCTAAGTCACCACACCCTTTTTCAATTTTTTTATTTTAATTTTGAAATTGTATTTAAAAAGATTATATTTAGAAAAGTTTAACTATATTAAAGTTTTATTAAATAGAATAGATGCTATATTATAAATTAATATATTTAACCAATTAGATTACAAAATCTTGTATAACAATAATATAGTTAACCAATTAGATTACAGAATCTTGTATAACAATAATATAAAAATTTTTTTTTAGAGATTTTTAATTAAAAATTTTTAGTATATAACTTTGTATATATATTTGCTAACTATATAATTATTTTATTTTATTTTTTTTTTTAAATATTAACCTGTTATATAACAATATGCTAAATTTAACAAATTTCTTTGCTGATTATTTATTAATACTTACAACTTAAATAAGATATACTGTACAATAATACAAAAAATCTAACTTCTATAAAGATAAGCAACAATGTAGATTATTATTGTGTTACTAGAATAAAACGTTACATTATCGTCAAGAAGGGGCGATTCCCCCTTATTTTATCACGAGACATATTACAGGATGAATATAAAAAAAAAAGAGATTAGCCACATTGACGCGTTTTAGGTTTCCACAATAGGTAAATCTGTAGCATGATTACTTGACGCGATTGTTTTGATTTTTCGATTGATGAACCGTATTTGTATAAATAGGACTTTTTTTTACTGGTTTTTTAAATAATTGCAGTTCGATCAACAAGTCTTCCATTTTTATTAAATTGAGTGTTCATTGTCCTCTGGGAATAATATATAACATCCATCCGTTAATAATTATCCTCGTTCTACTTTTTTTTTTTTGAAAAAAATGGCGAGAATAAAAATTAGTGATATTCCAAACGTTATTATTTTTGCTGTATATTTTCATCTCTTGTATCGTTTCATCGGTTACGGTTACTACACCTATATCCCAGGATTTACATTAGCTGTACAAGCAGGATATGACTATATGTACAAATATTTCGCATCGATTACTATCATTACATTTATATTGACATTAATCCTTGATTGTGGACCGGACTTTGTGATGTGGCTTTTTGCAGAAACTCGAAAAGATATTAAAGCAAAGTAAGTTTTATATCCAACAAGCGTACAATTCATGAATTCAAATTAATAGAAAGGTATAAGCAAATGAAAGTTAAGTGGATTACTAATTTTTATTTTCTTGATTAGACTTATGGCAATTAAAAAAGATATTCAAGAATTAGAATCTTCTATGATTATTAAAGCAAAAAAAAGGCACGAAAAATTTGTTGGACATTCGAATTCGCCCGATGAAACAACGGTTCATCCACCACTTCATGGAGAGGATTTAACTGATAATGTGCCAAACATATCGAAAATTGCATCGAATGAACAATTGGAACATTTACAGCAACAAAAAGCATCAACATACTTCAAAATGTCATACAAAGTTGACAAGGGTCTTCGTACTTTACCTTTTGCAGCAAATTTACCTGCTGTTAATAACCCACAATTCGTTGCAAGATACACATCTATTTCATCGTTAGCAAAAGGTGATTGGCCTACACCACCTAGAAAAGAACCGTGCAGATATATTAGCAATGTCAAAGGTGCGTATCTCAAACTGAGATTAGGCCATCCAGAAGAATTAAGTGCTCGTAAAACTGGTAAGCACTTTTATTTAACATATAATTCAATTGAAATGTTAATTCAGAGCAAAAACTGTGATAATGAGTAATATTTTATTTAGAACTCCCAGAATATGAAGCCTTCCGACCTACATTTGGATCACCTTTGTGTTCGCAAAGAATGGTCGAAGTTGGACCACAAAATAGAGTAACCGTCATATCTCCACGATTTTTAAAGGGTGCTAATGCAAATAATCGTCATGAAAAAAGACCATCGGTATGAATAATTAATCAAATGGAGACATAATTATTTACAATCTTATATTGACCATATATCCTTTGATTGACATTTTATAGACTACACGTAGAATTATCCAAGCTGCATTTAATAGGTTCAAGGCGGCACACTCATCTGAAGTTTCTGAACAAGCAATCCCTGCTTTTCCATCATCTAGAAGTGATAATAAATGTTGTTAACGGAGATAATTTTTATCTAGTGTCTTTCTTAATTGAATATAAGTAATTTGTTATGATTTAGATCGGCAATGTGATAATGGAGAAAAGTTTGATAACCCGATCTTCACGTTCAAGCGATGGCGTTCACAGACGGTTAAAATCATGCGACCATAAACGTGAGAATTTGAAACCAAATTTCATATTTTATGAGATGTCTGTATTTCTTTGTGCTTTTTTTGAATTTAAGGTATTATTACAGCTACTGATGTTTCAATGAGATTTTAGAGTTATTTGGAGTGTATCTTTTATGTTGAAAGAAATACCACAGTTTCTGTGGTATAATTATTTATATTGATCTTCAAAGATCTAAAATTTGTACACTCTTCATATGCGAATGTGTTCAGGGGCATTTCATCTATCAATAAACTTCATTTTTTCGATTAGATCGGGTATTACAAGAATTTTTTGATTTTATTGATAGCTATACACAATCAGTGTTTTATTGTATATAGTACGCAAAGCTAGATAAATAAAGCAATCGGAAATAGTTTATAATCCAAAATCTGTAGATATGTTAATTAGTTTGTCTGTTTTAGTTAGTTGACATCCATTTAACTTAAACTATATATATAGTTAGTATTCATGTCCAAACTTAGTATAGTCTTATCAGAAAAAAATTTTTGAGCTATCTTCAACGACTCGAGTCAATTTTGTAAGATTTGATGTAAGATAGCTCCATATAAGGTCCTCCATATCAAATCGCAGATCTTTATTTCAGTTGTGCAATAAAAGTTTTATTCATAACTGATACCATGATTGCATGTCTCTCGAAATCCAGAATCAAAAAGTGAATAACTATAGGTGCTATTTTTAATGAAACTCTTAGTTCGTATGCCCAAAAAACAGTCCTATGCAAATTACTTTTTGTGCATCTTTACATTGCCCGTCAAAAGTATCCCTCTTTTTTGTTATTTGTTATAATAAAAATTTTACTGAAATTTTTAAATAAAGGTTTATATATGAATTTAAAAATTAAGTATTTTTATAATAAAAATTTGATTGAATTTAATCAAATAGTTATTAAGTTTTAAAATCTATTATCTAAAATTTTTAGTTTATTATATCAAGATTTATAAAGCTAAACTTTAAATTTTAATAACAATTGGATATGAAGTTTATACGTAGTTTCTTTTTTGTAAATTCTTTTGTAAAGAAGTTCAATTGAGTTTCAATAAAGTTAGAGGCATGGCCTCACCTTAAGATTCAAAATAATAATAATAATAATAATCTTATTAAATTAGTGTAGTTTTTTAAAAAAATAGAGGCCAAATATAAAAGTTAGGGTTAGGGTTTTGGGAGTTTGAATATTTTTGCTTAGTGCCTTTGAGGCATAGATAGCAATTTGACAAAATTATTGATAAAAATGTTATTTTTGTTATAAAAAAAAATATATATATATTTTTGTTTTATATTAAGGTGAGGTTATATCTTTGGTTTTTATTATTAATATATATCTTATATACACTAGTTATAATTATATATACATTAACTTACAAACTACAAAGATTTATCTATCTAAACATACTAAAGTAGTTTATGTTTACACATATATCATATACTACACCTAACTAGGATAATCTGGTAGTATGAGAACTCTATTAGGTTATCTATAGAATTAGAACACAAGTAGTATAGCACATGTCGATTTGGATGGTTTTAATTGAAGCAGTGGTGCAGAATAGAGAATATCAGAGAGTTTAAATAGGTAATCTCCTAGTTAGATTACAAGTATGGTATATAATATAGAATCTTTGAATAGACTATTTAAATAGGTAACCAAAAATTGCATGTATAGCTAAATATATTCTTATTTTTGATTTATTTTTTATTTTTTTTAGTGATTTAGCCTTTATTATTTTAATCAGAAGTATCAAAATTTTATATTTGTTACAAATATACAATTCTATACTAAATTCCTGTACTAATAAAAACTTATTTGGCATTAAATGCCCAGGTGTAACCTATTTAAGTAGCTAATTTGCTTCATGTTAGATCCTCAACTTTCTGAAAATTTGTTTCTTCTAATCATAAGCTGACCTTGTTAGTACTGCCTTTTTTCTTTTTAATGTTAATCCAGGAGGACCAGTCTGGCTTGATATGATGTTGAAAAAGATTTTGATTATTTTTTTGTATCTGCTTAAAGATTCATCTTTCTTTTTCTTCCTTGGCCAGTGTTTTTTTTTTAATATTCTGTTCTTTTTGTTTTTAGAATTCTGCACAGGTTTCTTCTTCTTCTTGTATCATTTTTTTCTTTTAGCTTTGTTTGTAATTCTGTGTTCTTTTTTCTAATCATTAACTAATTTACATCTGAAGTTCCATATATACTCTTGAAACCTTTTATCAAATCTTGTCTTGATTGCATCAAGCACTTTTTGTAGTACATTATCATCTTCTATTTCTCTTCTAATTTCTTCTTTCTTTCTTTTGAGTATAAGGCCTCTGATCAAATACCTTCTTATTTCTATTCTTTTGTTTTGAGATTCTCTAAAGAAAGATTCTTAACATCTTTTTTGTTTATAAGTCTTCCTTCTTGTTCTTTTCACTATAATACTTGAAAACCTTCTTTGCTTGCTTTGTCTTCAATGATATTCTATATACCTTGATAATCTTCACAATCAGTGAGGTAATCTAGGTTTTCTTCTTTGTTTTACAGATGTTTTATAGAATAGGTAGACAAACTCTGCAAACTCTGCAACTACGCAATTAAAAATTAATGATTACTAATTATTAGTAAAGCTTATTTCTTATATTACCTACCTATTCTATAAAATATTCATTTTTATATACTATACATATATTTAATATATATATCTGGTCTTCTTTTGCTTAGCTCCATCAAGGTTAGCAGTAGGTCACCTAAGCATTTAATCTGAAATATTTAATTTTTGTTCTTTTTTCCACTTATATAGTTTTTATCTTTATCTCTGTCTATCTATTTCCAAGTTTCTCTCCAATCGAGTTCCTCCTCTTTGCTTCTATCTAACTATCTACTATTCCTATCTAAATCTATCTAATGCTGTTATTATAATTTTATTCACTACTTCTCTTATTAGGCTATTTATAGTTATATCTCTCCATTTTGCTGATATTTGTAAATATTGGGTTCAGAACTACTTCACTATTGCTATTTTCTAATTTCTTGCCCCTTCTTTAGCCAGTTTGTCTGCAATATCATAATAAGTATTTTCACTATGCTTTTTCATCTTTTTCAGCTTCACTTTTAAACCTTTAGTTTTCCATAATTTCTTAATTTGCTATAAAATACTTGTATTCTTGATTTTTAATGCTTTTCTTTCTTTTTTCCAGACTTCTTTTCTTTTCAGAAATTGTATAGCCACCAGATTTTCTGTATATATTATGCCTTCTGTTTCTTCAGAAGCAACCAGAAATGCTGTCCATATTGCTTCTAGTTCTGCTCAGGTTAATTAAGGCCAGTCCTTGAAAGCACAGCTGAATCTTGCTTTCTCTTCTTCTTCTATTTCTACATGCTTTATTATTGCTGTCCATCCTGCTTCTATTTTGACTTTTTATAGTGTTTCTTTTTCATTATATAGTAAATTGTCTGTATAGAAGTCAATTTCTCAATATTCTGTAATTCTTGTGCAGCTGCTAGCAGTTTTTCTTGTACTTCTCTTTCTTCTACTTGATCTTTGATTATTTCTTCTGTTAATGTTTCTACAATGATCTTGTCTTCTATTTTTTGGCCTTGATAGTTTTCTGTCTCTTCTTTTCTTGTTTCTTTCTTCCAGCTTAGTATCTATAGCTTACGTTCTACCTCGTATATTTTACTATTATCTGTTACTTTCTTGATTCAGTCTTTCTTCAGTGATCTTTTGTTGCTTTGGAATCTTTTTGTAAATATGTATATTCTTTTTTGCACTTAGTTTTTGCTTCTGCTGCATCCTTTGTACTATTGTATTTCATATTTGTTACTTCTATCAGCTTCTGCTTTTATCTAGTGTTCTATATCATACATTTTCTTCTCTTTGCTATATTTATCAATTATTCTTCCAAGTCTATTTTGTTTTTATCTTTTTCTATAAGAATCCATTCTTTGCATCTTTTATCTGTTTTTATTTCTTTTAGAGTTGCTCTTATACTTAAACTGTTTGGATCATCTTTTTGATATCTTCTCTTAATTGTTCTTGTTTTATTGCTTTCAATCACCTTTTCTTCTAGCTATTAGAACTATTTTGCTTTCTTGTCTCTTGCTTTTGCTCTTCTGTACTTCTTTAACTACTTTCAAATTATTATTTTTTGATAGTCTTAGTTTATTAATTGCTCTATCACAAAGATATTGTAGTTCTTCCTATATTGAAGAAACTTCTATTTTTCTTTTTCTTCTAGTATGTTTGCGATTTCAGTTCCTTTTTCTGCTAATTTTAGTATTTTTTTGATTTCTTTGAATCTGTATAGGATTTCTAACTTTTTAGCCTCTTTTAAGATCTGCAAGTTTAGATTGTTCTGTAACTTTGCTTTGTTTAATTCTTTTTCTTCTAGTTTCAATATGCATCTGCAGCTTCCTAGGTCTAATTGTGCTTTTTTAAGTCTTAGCTATATGGCTTCTTCTACTTCTTGCTTGTTATTTAGCTTTACAAGTATACATGCCACCAAAATAGGTTTTCAAAAAACTCCTATTTCATCTCTATTAAAGCAATTTAGAATTTTTATATACAATAGCAAATTTAATTTAGATAGTTATGTTTCTTATAATTTCATCTTTTCAAAAAAAGTGGCAAAAAATTTTATCTTTTAAATAAAATAGATCAAAAACAATTTCATCTTCAAATTTTAATTTCGTACCCTAAAACCTAAAATAATTTCGTCGACATGTATATTCACAAGCTTTTCTGTAAAGTGATGTACAATCTGTCTTTGTCAAATTGACTATGCTCCTATGATCTTTTTGTAGCTCATCATAGCATTCAGAGTAGTTATCAGTATTTTAGCTTTGTTTTTTATGATTTTCATTATCAGTCTTTGCAATTGATTATATCTTGTCTTTAATAGAATTTTTAATTGTGCTTTAAATTTTATTTTTTTTTACTTTAATGATTCTTTCTTTATTTTATAAATCGGCAATAGAATACAAATAGATATTCAGTTAGCTAAACCTATACTATCCTTTATAAACTATTTTATGTCTGTCCAAATAAAGAATCTCAATTTGTCTCATTATTGCAACCTAATCCTAGCTAACCAGAATTAAGTGCTAGAGTATGACCCAGAAGTGACCCGCCTAAGTAAATATTTTCCTTTACCAAGATCCTCAACTTTCTGAGGATTTGAGCCCCGGTATCAACAGATGATTTTTACTGCTCTTGTTAGAATTACTGCTCTACAATAGAGTGCTACCAATCTGATGACATTTTTTTGTAAAGAAGTAAAAAAGAAAAAAAATTGGATAAATATAGGACAAAAATGGGGTAAATACAGAAAAAAAACAAACAAAAAAGAAAATGACCAAATTATAAAGGAGTTAAAAGACTATACTAAAATCTAAAAGTACTTGTCTACAGACATAAAAACTTGCTAACCAGGTAAAAAACTATCTACATGGTCATAGAGATCTATACATAGAGCTATTTGACATAAAATCAAACTAAAGTGCACTTTATCTTGTGCTAAGGGCTAAAAATTATATGTATATAACTTCAGAATATTGCATATCTCATATAGTGTCCTAGTTACAACTCTCATATAAAATCCAGTTCAAGTCCTAGAATATTTAACTTTAAAGTCTTGATATGTGATCATTGGTTTTAATTCTAGCCTCAAAACTTTTTCCTTACACGTGTTTTATTGTTTTTATAATTCGTCATATCGCAACTCAAGACTTTCTGAAAATAAAAGTGATAAACAATGCTAATCTCTTGCTGATCTTTTGGAGAAAGTAACCAAATCCTCCACTTTTTGTTAAAAATTTTGAAAAAGAATGGCAAAAGAATATAGAGTTTTTGCGAGATTCCACTGTAGTGAATGCTTTCTAAGTTGTTTTTTGTTCTTCTTTCTTTACTATCTACAGTTTCTCTTTTATTTAATCACTGCCAGAATAACCCTTCTGGCTTGGATGTCGAATATAGAAGAGAGTCTACCAAGACAAGAAAAAGCTTGTTCCAATCTAAAAACTACTTCTTTAACACTTGCTCCTTGATATATTATGTTAAAGGTTTTGTCAACAGCGACTGAAAAAATAAACTTGGGTAGTTTTAAATGTCTGACTTTGAATTTTTCAATTTGAGTTGGTTGGGAACAGTTGGTCCAAGTGATCGTCAGGGAGAGTTATTGTATATTATGAATGCTCTAAATTTTATTCTTAGTAGCAGAATCATATTGTTTATATATACTATATGTGCTAAAGATGACTTCTTTTTGCTGATGCATCTTGTAATCATATTTACTTTTCTTTTAATAATATTTTCTATTTGGCTAAGTTAATTTTTTGTTGCTAACCAAATTCTTAAAAATCTTATAGGGTCATTTTCTCTTTTCACTACTACTACTTTTTTATTTGGCCTAAAGTTAACCCTTCTATCTATTATTTTAACTTTTTTCTCTAATGCAATGACTAGAAGTTCTGATTTCTTTGGGTTGATCTCTATATCATTTATTCTATAAAACTCTTTAGTGATTTCTAATGTTTTTTTAAGGTTTTTTTTGAGCTTGCTATATATATTGTATCATCTGCATAAGCTATTACTTCGACTTTAAGGCTTTGTTGTTGAATTCTGTTTTTTATTATATTTTTTAGCCATTTGACTACTATTCTGTGCCCTAATTTTCTTCTTTTTTGTATTGCTACTAATAGCAGATTATAAAAGATTCTCTAGACTAAGGGTGATATAAATTCTCTTTGGTCTATGCTGTCTTTTGCTACAAACTTTTCTGTTAATTTCACTACTGTAATTATACTTATTTTTCTTCTATAATATAGTTAGAGGATAAACTTCTTCACAGTCTGTGGAAGTTTTATCCTTTCTAGTGCTATTCCTAGTATTTTGATGCTGACAGAGTCAAAAGCCTTTTTCATATTTTGATAAAGCAGCCATATTTTTTCTTTTGTTCTCTTATATCTTCGAGTAAGCTATTAATTAAGTGGATTGGAGCTGATGTTTCTTTACCTGGAAGTTTTGCAAAGTTTCTTCCTTTTAGAACTTCCTTTTCCTGTAATATTCAACTCAATCTATTATTCAACATCCTGACTACTGTTTTTCTGAAAGTTTCTAGCAGCAGAATCAGTCTCATATTGTTCAAATTATAATACCAGTCCTCTCTTTTAAGTATTAGATATAGCATGTCTAGTTTCTATTTCTTTGATATATATCCTTCTGCTATATACATACTTGCAAAGTTTCTAAATATCTTTTTAGCCTTTTTTTCTACCTATCTAATCAAAGGATATATTATGTCTGTTGATTCTGGCCCTGACTTATTCTTGGTCTGTCTTAAAGCTTCTTCTTATTCTTTCTCTAGAACTTTTTGATCAAGTTTTTGATATCACTCTGATTTGACTTCTTTTATTGGTTTATATATATTTTTCTATTTTTCATTTATTTTTTTAAGTCTATATTTCTTTTTTGAAATTGTTTGGTAAAATAGGACTTGACTTCTTCTAAAATCTCTGCTTTTTCTGTAAGAAGTTCTTTTTTCTATTTATTTTTTTGAGCACTCTGTTAATTTTAATGCTTCTTTGTAGTTTTTCAAGCAGACTGTTAATTATTCTTCTTTGATTGATACTAAATATATTCTTATTTTTTTTTCTTTATTGGCAGCCTCACTGGTATCTTTATTAGATCAAAGCATATACATATACATATATTTAACTATCTAAACTACAAATCTGATATTTACTAGCTATTTTATTAGGCGCTCAGAGATGGTCTGCCTCACCAGATAAGGCACTTTGCTCACACCAGAGGGCTGCATCAAGCTAGCCTGTAAAGCTATACCAAAATGGCTTTATTTTATTTTTAATAACATTTTTGATAGCTTCAAACCAAGTACTCTCTTTTTTTTTTACTTCTTCCTCTTTATTCTTATTACTTTCTTTCTTCATAACTTTTTTCTTGGTTTGATCTTGGCTATTTTCTCTTACCAAAATCAATTCATCTTTTTAGTACTGGGGTTCAGCTTCTCTGAAATAGAGCTTTTTTCTTTCTTTTTTTTTAGACCAATTTCTTTTTTTTTTCCTAGTTATTTATATATACACATCTTGATTTTCAAATATTTTTGTAGAAGTAATTCTAAGCTGAGTTAATTTCTGTATCCAAGTAGCTTCTAAGTTCTTTTAGGCTTCTCACTATTTTGAAAATTCTTTTTATGACCTCTTCTCTAATCAAACCTTTAAGTATACCAGCCCTGGTTTCATTCTTTCCTTTTTTTGATGAATCTCACAAAGTCCTTCTAAGTTGTGCTTTGTCAAGGTGACTGCAGATTTCTTCTAATAAGGCTGTCCAGGCCAAGTTTAAAGCTAGTTGCTCTGCATCTTTCTATTTTATTTCATACTTCTTACAAGTTGTCAAATGTTCTTGATCTTCTTCTTCATCTTTTTTACATATTATACATGTTGAGCTATTGTATAATTCTGGTTTTCTGACTGATAATGTTTTCAGTACTGGTAGTTTCTTATACAAGCATTTGACTAGCACACCTAGATGCTTATTTTTCTTTAAAGTTGTACATCATATACTACTCTGATTTCTAATCTTTTTCTATAAAATAGGCCAGTATCAAGTTTGTACACTGTCTTTGGGTTCTATTTTTCTTACTGCCAAAAAAAATTTCCATTCTACTTCTATCTTGAGGTCAAAAATCATTTGTAGAAATTCTCTTGTAGGATCTTCTATTATTGTCTCTTCTTAGCATAAAGTGCTGTTCGACTCTTAGGGTGATTTTCTATAATTTTATTTCTAACTTTTATTTTAGATTTTAATTTAGCTAATTTATCTGCTTTATTATTTAATTATTATTACTATGATCTTTAACCTTTTCTAATTCTAGTCATAATTCCTTTATTTCTATTATATCTAAAATGCATTTTATCATATTGTAATTTCTTTCCTTAAACTATTGTCTTGCTGATCTATTTTGTTTTTTCTCTTCGACCTTAGTTATAGCTACTGCACTATCTGTACAATCTTGACCTTTTTTTTGCTAAGTATAATGAGCAGTATATACCAGATTCCAAGTAGCTCAGCTTTTTTGAAAATGGCTAATTTTTTGCTCTGAAATATTCTTCATCAATTGCTTCCTTCTTTTCTTCATCTACTAGCATCTAGCTTGCTTTCATTCTGTCTGATCTGATTGAGATTGTTTGCTGCCATTTCTTAAAGATCTATTAGTATAGAATTTAAACTGTATTAGTGAGTATTCATGAATTTTCTGTTCTTCTTCAATAGGAAGTTTTGCATTTCTTGACTAATTTGCTGTTTCTTGATGATTTTTATATCCAAATCATATTTCTAATTTCTTGAATCAGACCCTTACCTCTTGGTATCTTCAGTTTGGATAATACTTGTATCAACTGTATCATTTCTAGATTAATCTTTAGAGCTTTCTTTTTTTGTTTGTTAATGAATCTTGTTATAAAGCCTTGGATCTTTTCTTCACTTTAGTGGCCTTTACAAGAGTTCTCTTCTTTTTTTTGATCAAGTTCACAATCATTGCATCTTTTCATAATTGTACTTTTTATGCTTAGGTCTGTATTTGGTTTCTAATGTTTTGTAAGCCATCTCTTCTTTAATTTACCTATAATTTTTCTGACTGATGTGGTTTTATTTTCTGCTACTTCAGATGCTTTTATCAGACCTATTTTTTCTTTCTTCTATCTGTTACTAAAGAGTCCACAGGGATTTGAAGAGACCAGGAACTAGAATCTTCTATTCAGTACTCTGGCTTTACAGTCCTATTTTCATTACTTTCGATCACTGCCTCTTCTATTAAATGAAACTATTTTGCACTTTTACCTCTATATAGGAGATGCCTAAGTGTTTTGAGTTGCTGCCAAGTTATCATCTGCTCTCTTGTATGTATTAACAATTGTTTGAAAGATATAATATTAAGCTTTCTAAATATTGTTGCTACTTGTAATAAGAATTTTTTTTCAGAATATTTGCTATTCTGTATTTCTTGTCATCACCTATAAGCTCTGTATTTTTAAATTTAAATATAATATTTAACTTCTTGGCCTTTTGCATTGTTAAATGTTATTTTTCTAAAGATGGATACAAGTGTCTGGCAGTCCTTTGGATCATACATTTTCAGCTGCTCTCATAAACTGCAATCCTTGACTTATTCTCAGCGATGTTAGTATTTCTTTGGGTCTTACTAAGTTTAGTTGCAGGCGTAGACTAGAGACTTGCTTGATTAGTAGCTGATTCCATAATGTATTGCAGTTTCTGATACTTCTATAAAGAATTGTACTATTGTTTGTAGTTCTTGCTAACTTCATTTTCTGCTTTGCTAGCATTAGTATTAATGCTTGTAGATCATCTATTGTCTTCTTGGTGAATCTTGATACTTGTAATATATAGCACAATTTAAAGACTATATATATATTATTAATATATGCTGTTTGTACTATAGTGAGTTTCTTTGGGTTTAACATCTGTGCTGTTGATTATATAATTTCTTTTGCTCTTGCTTTAATAAAGGTTTCATCTAAATTGTTATTAAGCCATACTTCTAAAAACTTTGTAATTTTATTTCTTCATTCTTCTACTATCCACTCATTGCCAAAGAAAATCTTTCTATTTTTTCTTTTTTCTTTTGAATTGACTACTATTAATTTAGATTTCTTTTTATTTATTTGAATGTCATTTAGTTTAAAAACTCTTCTGCAATCTGTGTTATCTCTTTCATGTGTTTTTTATTTTCTATAATCCATGTTGTATCATTAACATATGCAACTATTGCCTGCCTCTATCTTCTTTCTGTCATGTAGTTCAAGTATCAGAAAATTTTTTAAGCTAATAGATTATGATTACTAACAATTAATCGATTATTATCAATTAAATTTAATTGATAAAAACTAATGGTGGTAATTATAATTGTTAGATATCCTTATCAATTTTAATTAATAATGTTACTACAGTCAGACCTCATTATAGTCACTCTTGATATAGTCACAACCTTGCTATAATCACACTATTTCTTAATCCTAGACATTATAAAACCTATAAAATTTGACCTTTATATAGTCACACTTTTTAATAATCACCAAATGTTTATTTTCCAACCTGGTGATTATATCGAGGTTTAACTGTAATCATTAATTTACTATAAATGATTATTATTAATTAATTCTTTATTGATAATTATTAATAAAAAATTAATCAATAATAATCATTTATAGTAAATTAATGATTAGTAATATTATCAATTAAGATCAATAAGGATATCTGACAATTACAATCACTACTATCAGTTCTTATTAATTAAATTTAATTAATAATAATTGATTAATTGTTAGTAATTATAACCTATCAGCTTAAAAAATTTTCTGATGATAGCAAAAGTGTTCTCTGACTGTTTTGTAATTACCAGTTTTTCTATAACATTTTAACTATACTATGGTCTAATTGCTGCTATACAATCTACTTTTGCTCTTATAGAGTTCACTCAAACTCCAATATTCTCTTTAAGACAACTTGATACTTTTCCTTTCAGTATCTTCTAGCCAGTTTTCTCAGACTACCAATTCAAATAGTCTAGAAGATACACTAGTTCTTTGTATCTAAATTGTAGATTTTTTTTCTCTGACATTTTGGCAGCCTGGTTGGTAGAGTACCTCTTTCTGAATATCCGGTCCTTGTTTAGTTATACTAGCCTTAAATAAAGCCTATTCTAATAATACTATTAAAAATCTTTGCTATCTCTTTATTTAGAATTTGCCAAGCAAGTGCTTATTATTGTATTGCTCGTTAGCTTTCTGTAAATCCTAAGTACTTATTTTAGATTTATATCAACTAAACTAGCTTGCATACTAGTGTTTTACAGACTTGAATTGAAACTCGAATTTGAACTGAAATCGACTTGGCAGTTTGAATTTGGATTTACAATTTTTAAAAATCGACCGATTCCAGGTTTATGATGACAGATACTTAATAGAAGCTGTATAGACTTACATATTTAATCACATACCTTCAACTAATAAAATGTTAGTGACCAAATAATACAAAAAAAAAAATCAGATTTTAGAATGTCAAATAGGATCACTTTTTCAGAAAAAGAAGTTTTAAAACACAGATTCAGCTTTGGCTTTTATTCTTATCTGCATGTTTTAATTCAAAGGTGGGAAAAGAATAGTTTAAAAAAAATATATATATATATATATACAGTATATTTATATATCACTAACCACTAATAATTAGGCAAACTCCAGCTTATTTGTATTTAAAAATTTTTGTGTTAAAAATAAGAGTTAAAATCTACTTTGAGTTTTGAAAATAAGCAAAGATTTATTGAAAACAGTTGAGTTATAATAATTAACAAGTCTAAATCTCTTGTCTTTTTTTCCAATATATAGTATATAAGCTGCATTGATTTTTAAACCAATATGGAAGGCCTTGATGACTTTTATACTAATGATTTTTATACAGATTATTCTCCTATAGACAATTCCTATATAAGGTGAGTGTGGGTATTATGGTGAATGTAGGTAAAATGACAAATTGTATATATTACAAGAAAACAGAATTTTTTATTAACCAAATCGAATTTCATCCATTAAGTAAAATTGTCAGAAATGCCGTTTTTTAGATACTTTATAATTTTGATACTATTTGAATACCCTTTTGTTGATTTATCTTCATGTTGTATGTCTTTAGTGCAAAAAGTTTGTACGAAAATCGATTAACAAAAAGCTATTGTAAATTTGAAAATTTTATACTCGATGATTGTTAATTTGCATATCATTTGCTATTTTATCCTCAGCAAGTCAAAATTGTAGCCCTCTAAGTAACATCAACATAATTTATATAAAACACAATTTTTTTTATAAAATTATTGTAAAGCAAGTTGGAATCTATATATATTTTTTTAAAAAAAAAAACAAAAATCGAAACTTTGTCATACTTTTACTAGTACGCAGTATTAACTTTGCTATAATACCCATACTCACCTTACATATAAGAGATTCTTCTGAAATTAATGATTCATATATAAACTATTATACCAATAAGGATGGTATTATAAAAACTAATTAAATAAACGAATCATCACAAGTGAAGTTTGCTGCTGATAATGAGTCTTCTAAATATATATGATTATTTATATAGAAGTATTTTTAAAAAAAAAAGAACTTCTTACACTAAATGTATACTTTATACTACTAAAACATTAATCAAATATATTGATAAATCAATATCAAGCCTTATAA
Source organism: Racocetra fulgida (assembly GCA_910592135.1). Taxonomy (NCBI): domain Eukaryota; kingdom Fungi; phylum Glomeromycota; class Glomeromycetes; order Diversisporales; family Gigasporaceae; genus Racocetra; species Racocetra fulgida. The sequence continues at coordinate 1,596 of CAJVPZ010000691.1, read as the reverse complement.
AATATTTTGTCAAACACAAAGGAAAGGTACCTGATGATGGGTTGTTAAACACAATCAGGTATTTAATATTGCTAAGGATAATGAGTTCAAAGCAATATTATTTACTTAGAACCACAAGCAACTGCACCTTCTGCAGCTTTTATAAAAAGATACATAATAGACAATTTTAATGAGAACTATTGCAAGCTTATAAAAAAATTACAAAGAATTTCTAGAAAACTTTTAGTCATAACTGATATATAGACAACAAATATCAATAAAAAATCATTTATAATAGTTACTCTATATTATTTAGATACTTCTTAAAAACTAAAAAGTATTTTTCTAGACTTTATTAATATAGATAATCCACATTTAGATAATATTTATTAAAAGTGTTAGTAGAATAATATTATAATTAATTGTAATAAGTTTTTTAAGAATTTTATTTAAATAAATAATATTTAGTTTAAATATATTCAATAATAAATAATTTTAAGATTAATTATTAATTGATTAATTAATTAATAATTAATCAATTAATTATAATTAATTGATCAATCAATAAATGATTTTTTAAAAATAATCAACCAATTGGTTAGTTAGATTTTTTTGTTCTGTAATGTTAAAGATAAATATAAGTAGAAAAAGAAAAGTAGTTAGAAAGACATCAAACCTTTTATAGTTTTACTAATAACAAATAAAAACTGTATATTTTAAATATATATTACTTTTTTCTAGTAAATTGTTTTATCTGAAATAATAAATTAATATTGTATTTTACTTAAATAAACTTAAATTTTATATATTTAATATAGTTCCAATAGCTTCTGCATCTAATGCTTATATATATCAGAAAGGTCCAAATCCAGTATAGCAATAGTTTGATCGTCTAGTTGAAGAATCAGGAAAAAGAAAAGCCAAATGCCAACTATGCATAAAAGTATCATAAGCAATAGCAGTACCACAAACCTATATAATTATATTACAAAAGTCTACAAAATCAATATCTTAGAGGCTGCTAGTTTAGATTTCGCTCCTCAGCCAGGTGAACATATTCTTCGAGAAGTATTAGTTAAATGGATCGCAATAGATTGTCTTCTATTTACTTTTATTGAATCAGAAAGCTCCTGTGAGCTAATTGAAATAATTAGAAAATTAGAAAAAAATGTTACGATTTTCTTAGCTAGAACAATAAAAAGTAATTTATTAACAAAATATTCAGCACTAAAAATCACATTAAAAGATAAATTAGCAAATAATTTAAGTAAAATTTCTCTTACTACGACCTCTGGACTAGCAATAGTTGCAAGGTATTTTTAGAAGTTACAGTATACTGAATTGATAAGAACTGGCAAATTCAATCTTGCATACTTGATTTGGCACTATTTGAAGATTCCCATACCAGAGTAAATATAGCAAATGCACTGATTACTATTTGTGGCAACTTCAGTATTATCAACAAAATCCTCAGAATAACAGTTGATAATACTTTAAATAACAATACATTCCTTGAAGCATTTGAAGAATTTTTTAATAATAATGGTAGTTCTTTCATTTAGAGATCCTACATTTGACTCGAGTTTAATTTGGGTTCAGTCAAACCCAAACTCAAGC
>CAJVPZ010000690.1:0-17544 GCA_910592135.1 Racocetra fulgida | reverse complement strand
GTTATGATGAAGGAATTGGAGTTGAAAAGGATGAACATAAGGCATTCATTTATTATCAAAAATCTGCAGAGATGGGGCACTCTAGTGGAATGTCTAATGTTGGATATTGTTATGGTGAAGGAATTGGAGTTGAAAAGGATGAAAGACAGGCATTCATTTATTATCGAAAGTCCGCAAAAATGGGAGATGCTAGGGGAACATATAATGTTGGATATTGTTATCAAAATGGAATTGGAGTTGAAAAGGATGTATGTAATGCATTTATTTGTTATCAAAAATCTGCAGAGATGGGGAACGCTGATGGTGCATATTATGTTGGATATTGTTATGAAAATGGAATTGGAATTGAAAAGGATGAATGTAAGGTATTCATTTATTATCAAAAGTCAGCAGAGATGGGGAGCGTTAATGGAACATATAATATTGGATACTGTTATGAAGAAGGAATTGGAGTGGAAAAGGATGAATATATGGCATTCATTTATTATCAAAAATCTGCAGAGATGGAGCATGCTAGTGGAACATGTAGTGTTGGATATTGTTACCTAAATGGAATTGGAGTTGGAAAGGATGAACATAAGGCATTCATTTATTATCAAAAATCTACAGAGATGGGGCATGCTAGTGGAACATATAATGTTGGATATTGTTATCGAAATGGAATTGGAGTTGAAAAGGATGAAAATAAGGCATTCATTTATTATAAAAAATCTGCAGAGATGGGGGACGCTGATGGAGCATATAGTGTTGGATATTGTTATGAATATGGAATTGGAGTTGAAAAGGATAAATACAAAGCAGGTGAATATTATTATAAGGCTGCGGAATATTATAAAGGAATAGGAGTCAAACATAAGGCTTTCTATTGCTATCGACAATCAGCAGAAATGGGTTATGTTGATGGAGCATCAAATGTTGGATGTTGTTATGAGAAAGGAATTGGAGTCGACAAGGATGAACGTAAAGCAGGTGAATATTATTATATATATGCAGAATATTATAAAGAAGGAATCAGTGTCAAAAAGGACGAATACAAGGCCTTCTTTTATTATCAAAAATCTGCAGAGATGGGTTATGTTCCTGGAATAAATAGTGTTGCGAATTGTTATCGATTTGGAGAAGGAGTTGCAAAAGATGAAAAAAAGGCATTTCATTGTTATCAAAAAGCTGTTGAAATGGGAAATACTTGTTTTATTTCTAATCTTGGAGGATATTATCAGAATGGAATTGGAGTTGAAAAGGATCTGAAAAAGGCCTTTGAATTATATATGGAATCTGCTAAATTGGGTAATGTTGACGGAATAAAAATGTTGGATATTGTTATCGGAACGGGATTGGAACGAAAAAGGATTTTAAAGAGGCAGAGCATTGGTTTCGAATGTAAGTTTCTTTTTAAAAAAAATATATATATAATATTATTAAATATTCATATAATCTAAATTTTCAATAATTATAATTTATAGGGAGAAAACTAAATTTCAAGGTAATTTTGCTTTCATTTCTGTTTTATGTTTGCTAAATCTTTATTAATCTAAAAATAAACAGAAATAGAGAAATTCTCTTATTCTGATATTGATGACAACGTTAAAGAAATATTGGATGATGAGAGGTATCAATTATTGTGGATTCCATATGATAAGTTTGAAAATATTGAGATGATTGGAAAGGGAGGTTTTGCAACAGTTTATCATGCTAAATGTTTAATTAAATATAAGGATGCTCATGATAAGTACTCGTTTGCGATTAAAACAATTCATAATCAAGATTTTTTCGATGAGGTAAAAATTTATTGAGTTTTATTTTTAAATATTTGAATTTATAATTAATGTATTTTTTAAAAAGTTGAAAGCGTTTTGCGAGATTGGATATAAAAATCCTTCGTTCTTAAAATGTTACGGAATATCGAGAGATGATTCAGGAAAATATGTTGTTTTAAAATATGCGGAAAAGGGGCCTTTACGTAATAATCTTTATGAAGTATCACGAATGAAATGGAAAGAAAAATTAAATTTATTAAGTTGCATATCATCTGATCTTGAAGCAATTCATTCGCAAGGATTAGAACATCGAGATCTTCATAGTGGAAACATTTTGCAAGATGATCTAAATAACGCGTATATTACAGATTTAGGGTTTTCTAATACAAAAAAAGCAGTATATGGAGTTTTACCTTATGTAGCACCTGAGGTTCTACAGGGAAAACCGTTCTCGCAAGTCGCTGACATTTACAGTTTCGGGATTATCATGACTGAAATAACGACTGGCCAAAGAACTTTTGACGATTGCGAATTTAATGCTGGTCTTGCGATAAAAATTTGCAATGGATTGCGGCCTGAACTCGCACCTGGAGTACCTGAATGTTACATTGAATTAGTTAAGCGATGCACGCATCATGATCTAAATGAAAGACCTACTGCTAAGAGTATTAATGCTTTAATTACTTATTGGATCGAAGAACTTGTGAGTGGAAGCAATCTAAGCATAATTAAAAGGCAATTCTCAAAAGCTGACGAGTTTATAAATGGATTACTAACCGTCAAACAGAAGCATCCGGATCATATGTATACTTCAAAGCTCATCAATACACGAGAGATCAAGTCAAAAATAGTTGTCAGCAACCCGATTAATTGCGTAGTTGTTCTTGAAGATGTGTGATTTTTACTTGATGCGGTTCAAGCTTAATTTTTTTATAACAATTCGTATGTCACTTTTTATAAAAATGTTTTTTGTCTCAAAGCTGTTTATAAACTTATGGGTCCAACTTTTTCCCAAGTACGTACAGTGCCGGTATTTGGTGTAATGTTTGTAAACAAAGATTGCTTTATTGCATTTATTAGATTATTACATAACATATACCTCTAAATTATTTCTTGTAATCTTGGCGAAATTTTTAGATTCGTAGACCAGGACCCAACTAGAACTACCGTATAATTCTGAAAAATAAGCACCCCCTGGGCCGCACTATACCAATTTTGGCCTGTATTATAATGATCTTGGCCAACATTACGTGAAAAAATGGATACATATATTCGGAACTATACGTCAACTCCTTAAAGTAGAGTGTACCTATAACGATAACCAACAGGTGATCGAAAATGATTGGAGGGCTAGCCTTTTCAGGAGGGAAACATTACTGGGCAGGTCGCACTTGAGCACCATTAAGGCAACCGGGAATCTTTATTCAGGAGGAATATGTCAATGTAACACTAAATTTTACACAGTAAATAAAGGCAGGATCACTTAAAGGAAATAATAATAATAATAATAATTCAATGGTTGGGTTCAAAAAATTTTGGTTTGAATGTTTAATTAAAACATTCAAGTTCGCAATTTATATGTGTACGTATGTACGTAAAAATACTATATAGAACTGTTTAAAAAATTGTTTAGTACCGACAGGATTATGCAGGTCATGAACCAAAATTATTTTAATGCTGGCTGAATTAAAGGTTAACATGGTTATACGCAGGGTAGTTAGTGGTAACTTGCCGTGGTAAGTTACCATGGTAAGTTACCAGTAAGTTACCATAAAATTAGTATTTTTTGGTAACTTATTGGGGTATATCCAGTGATGTAAATTGGATCCGCGCCGTAGGCGCAGCGCACATAAATTTACAGCTATTTTCAAATAGGTGTAACCAGGTGTAAACCATTATGTTATGGGAAATCCACATGATTTCCTTGATTTCCTCGATTTCCCTTTGAATTCCCTTATTCGCGGAATCAAGGAAATCAAGGAAATCAGGGAAATCATGTGGTTTTCCTATGATATAGTGGTTTACACCTGGCTACATCTTTTTGAAAACAGCTATAAATTTGCGCATATATCAGCGCTCTTCATATATATAATGTGTATCCTATCGGTTGATTTACAGATGATCATGGAATGTATACGGTAACTTACGGTAATTGGTTAAAAATTTATGCTGATCCAATTCTTATTATTATATAACACAACTATGATATGATAAAATAAAATTTTTATTGATATATTACAATATGACGGATAGCGCGATCAACTCTATAACCTGAACATAAAACTGAACAGAACATTTATAAACTTTATTCGGATTAAATTTTTTAACCCAAACTCTTTACATATAAGCCGGTGGATTCGGATTAAGCGGGGTTGACTGTACATACATGTCACAACGTGCCATAGTTTAAAACCAAAGTTACAATAAGACATAATTTAGTGACAGTCATTAAATTTCTACTGTTTCTCTAATATGTACATTTTAGAAAATAACTTTACGATAAATTTAAAAATCTATACGAGAATCGAGAGAATATTTGGATGAGAAGTATTTGATGTTCTTTGTATATTTGGTTTAAATATAAACAACCAATATAATTCATTTTATTCCAGATTTAAATGCGCAACCAAGAGTAAGTTTGGGCAAATTTTAACTTACATAATACTGTAACATGATTTTGCAAACTTACACTAAAATACTTATTGTAACTTACATTAATCCCTAGCTGAGAGTTTATCAAAGATAAAATCCAGTGCTTAATTTAAATCTATCTTTAAATGTAATGGACTAGATAAAAAATAGTGTGAAAATGGCAAGTCAGTCGATCCATAAATTTTGATTAAATACAAAAAGCTTGTATGAATTTGAATAAATATACGTATTAAACAGGTTAGCGTTAGGGCAGATATGGTACGAGATGATATGCTATCCAATTATATGCATGGATTTGTGCACTCTTCACTTAATCATACACTTTGGTATATTATGTAATCGATTACAGTAATACGGATAATGTTTTATGAGCACCAATCACGTTACTAATTACAATATCAATAAATCACAAAAATCTTTGGTTCATGTTTAAAAATAATTGTTAACTATATTTAGGTCTAGGGGTGTTAAAAATTTGGTCTGGGGACTAGTTCTTCACTAGCCCTACCAGTAGTTTCGTTATATCGAAGCTAATTTGAATATAAGAGCTAAAGATGATCATAGTTACATATTAAAAGTATGATTTGTGTTAGGACTCTGTTCATAAGTAGTCATGAGTCAGACTCAATGTGCCCATGTTAGGTTGACACAAAGCGGTGTGTATCACTTCATAGATAATCATTTTATAGACAATTAATTCATAAACAAGTTTATTTTAAAGACAATTAATCTGAATTAATTGTCTTTAAAATATACTTGTCTATAAGTTGATTGTCTATGAAATAAGATTTCCGATACAAAGGACTGACTCTAGTAAGCTTTTTTGACAACCTTAATTGAGGTCGACAATATACACATGTGATAATCGTGAATCCAAGCACTATTATTATGTATTCATCAAATTTGTATTTCCTTCTCGCGAATCGCCTATGAAATTTATAGTTGAGTTATAATCTCTTCGTACAATATTTTGATTTTGCTATAAGTGGAACGAATTTTCGCTTGTATGCATAAAGTTCAAGACATTAACGATCATTATCACCTGATTTTGTATAATAATATGGGTGATTATTTTTGAATCCAGACCAAAATGTTATATATAAAATCATATACATTTCGAAAACCATTATCGTTATTGATAACGATAATGATTGGGAACAGATGATCATTCGGGTGTTAACAAATTGGTATTATCGGAAATCTTATCAATATTTAGTTTAAACGTTTAACGCTATGGACTTATCATTTTTCGAGTTACATCCGACGTATCTCATTCGTCGGAGATTGGACAAAAATGTTCGCGACCGCGTAATACATGTTTAATGATGACAATTTTGCATAATACGATCCAATAAGGCATTCCTGGCTCACTTTGTTGCTAGTTGTGTATCATATTGGCCTTAATCTAGCTTGCTTAAAACACAAATTTACCGAATTCAGTATTTTTTATGTTATCTTTAAATTTTCGGAGAAACGCCTCCCTGGTTTTATGTTAGTAAATTGCTTATTTTGTACAAATTTCATTCATTTGTTGATTTGTTCATTGTACAATAGCAGATTGGTAATAAATGAGAAAATTTTTTTCATTTTGAAATACATTTTGCACAAAGTTATAACGTAAAAAAGAAAAAAAACCAAAATTTCTTTCAAGCTTTTTTTCAAAGACTGAGGAAAAAAGGAAAGTAGTCTTCGCCAATTTAGCAAAACATTTTATTTATCAAAGGTATTTCTTTTTTAAAAAAATTAAGTTTGATCAACTATTTAACGCAACAAAAACAACTAAACTGAATTTTTTTCGTCAAAGAAACGACCATTTTCCAAACCATGAAGAGCAGTCATTCTGACTTGTTTCGCTTTTTTGCTCCCACGTTAAATTCATTATGCACTTCAATGTTAAATGGATTATTCGCATTTATAATCACTGTACAAATTATATTTATGATTCATCATTTGGTTTACTATGCAGATAAGATGGTAACCACGGTATTATGCATTATATAGCTTTTCCTGTACGTATCTCAAAATTAAATTACGATGTTTCAACGACGTTTTTCATTAAGTTCGTGTTGATTTTGATTATTAGGTCTCCTCTTTTTGCATTCTCAGTCATTAAAAATGAACAAATTCTGATAATGATAGGCATTGCTAATTCGGGATCATGTTCTTAATCCGAACAAAAAGCTAATCGTATGATTTTGAATAGTCATGTGTGAATGCTTATTTCCTACGTTTATTAGTTACTTCATTTGCTGTTATGACAAAGGCTACCGTAAACTGCTGACTTGTATATTATTTTACTTTGCAAGATTAGCGAAGAACGCATATCACGTGATAACGTTCCAATAATTAATGGTGATTAGTACAACGAATACGTACCGGTATCATGTTTTAATAGGAATTTACTATACTAAAGTGATAAATCTTTAAAATCTAGCTTCTCTCTCAGCATTAATTATTCGAACTTAAAATAATATAAAATGGGTTTAAAAGTCATGCTTTTTAATTTGCCATGAAGGTTTCTCTGATATTTAATATTGACTTTACTAAAACGCACCTATGGTGTTTTACAACTACAATATGAATACATTATCCCAAAAACTAGCTAATTAATCAGTGCAGGGTATTTTAAGTATAAATGTTCTATACCCCCAAAACCCCTTCCCAAACCTCAATTAAACCTTAAATGCTAACCCTAACGTGAATAATTTGGCGTTAAAAATTTTATATACAAAATTTAGAAAAATTTATAAAACATAATAGATGCCAAGCCACCATAAGTGCGTTTTATAATAAATGTTTAATAAGATTTAAATTTTTTTTCTAATATTTCGTAGCTATTTATATAACTTAAAAGGATAAATTTGTAAATAACTTGTGTTATATCTTAAGAAAAAATCTAAATGGTGCCCCGGTGCACAGTGTGCCCCTATAGCAGAATTAAGACTACAATAGAAATTAGGGTTAGAATTAGGGTTAAGGTTAGGGTTAGGGGTAAGGTAAAACTGCGAGAGGAACATTTTTGCTTAGTTACACGACGGGATGCTAGCATAGTAAAATTTCGAGATATTAGAGGGGGCACACAGTGCATGGGGCACTGTTTAGTCTAATCCATATCTTAAATATTAAAATTTTGATATAAGCATTCAAAGTGCTAATTATAACACATTAATTAATGTATTTACTTTATTTAGTCAAAAAATTAAATAGTTAATTGCAAGCATGATATAAATCAAAAGCAATTTCTATTTGTATATGGGGTGTATATACACGGACAATATAGATATTTCAAAATTTTTTTTGTAAAATTTTAATATAATATGAGACAGTAAAAAACATCTAATTTATATATTTAGGAAATTTTGTTTGAAGATTTGCATTGATTGCTATCAGCAGAGGCGATTGTTATTAATTTTTTTATATGATTAGCTATATATCAATTTATATCACTAATGATATATGTTGATTATAGTTATATAACAATTTATATCTTTATCAATTATTACTAATTATTATAAAATTTGTTAAATTTTATCAAACTTTGATATAGATTTCTCAATGATTATCAATTGAAATTAGTTGAAATTTTTATTGTTTTTTTTTTGATATTAAGGTGAGGCCTTGCTCATATCTTTATTAAGTAATTTTTAAAATAGTAACTATATAGAATTAAACTATATAAAGATACTACTATTCATACGAATACAAATAAAGCAAAATTACATGCAAGAATAAAAGCTTAGACATATTTATCTGCAACCTAAACTTATTAGAGTGGGCAAAAGCTCATCTAGATTGTGATAGTTGGGATATAATTTAATGAAATACTATGTTTTATCTAATGTTTAATCCAAAAACTGATTTTTCTTATAGCCTGGCTGGCTGGAGGGCAGGTGCCAGTTTGGAAATGTAAATGATCTGATAGTCCACATAGGCAAGAGTATGTATAGTTTTTTTGAGTAGGATTTCTTCTATTTAGATTTGATATTGTGTTATTATGTCTAGTATAAGGGTATGATAGTTCATGTTGTGTTCTCCAGTTGGAGAAATTAGTACAGTATGGTTTCCAAATCTGTTTGTATATCTGTTCATTAATTTTGAGTAAAAGTTTAATAATAATATGTGATGCTGTCTTGTAGGAGATATTAAAGTTCTGTAAAGATTTAATAATAGATTTGGGAATTAAGCCTTTAAGTGTGAGTTCTAAATGATAAGAGGAAGGTAATAGTACTGAGGGGTTAAATGCTTCGTGGTTTTGAATTTGATAGATGAGTTCATTTGTTTAAGTAGATGAGAGATCTAGTTCTAGTGACTTAATATAGTTATTAACAGTAGTTAAAATAATGTTATTAATTTGTATTAAGTTAGCACATACATGCCAGTATGAGTGTGAGTTAGTTGTTCTATATTAGAAACAATTAGCATTATGAAAAGTTGTGAGATAAAGTATATGATGATGGAAATAAGTAGGTAGTTCGTTAAGTAATGTTTTAATTTTAAAGGATTTGAGTTGATTGAGCGATATTATAGATAAGCTTATAGTTGTGGTTGAAATATAACCAGGTTGATCTTCAGTCTATCTTGTTATTAGTTTGAAACCATTCTTCATTGCATTTTTATGAGGATCACATTGCAAGAATGTATACTTTACAGATAGATTTTATAAAATGTTATATAGGAAGTTCAATAGTAAATTTTTATCTTCGCATTGTATAATATAGTATAAGTTATAGATATTTATATAGTTGAAGTGCAATTTAGATACTAAAATATGTTGTTTAGCTAATGAATTAGCTAAATTGTTAAAGATATTATCTGTATAGGCTAGAACTTTATGAAGAGTGAGATTAATTTGATATGATTTAATGATATTAAGAAGAGTATGCTATAGTGGCCAAGCATTGAATTTAAGAAGTTTGTTAAGGTTGAAGGTATAGAAATGAAGTTGATTATATTTAGAAATAATAGATTAAAAATCTGTATAGATATTGATTGTAGAGTTATGTAGAACTATTGAGATAGCTGTTAATATAGCAAACAATTCAGCTTTATATGAAGATAGCCAGAGTTCAATTTGAACATTAAATTGTAATATAATTTGGTTGTTGTTATCAACTTGAACCCAGCCTATACCCATAGTACAGTGTTCAGTACCAATGTTGATTACAGATTCATTAGTATAAAAATTAATTACTTTATGATTGTGATTATTAATAGATATTGTTTGAAGTTTAGCAGCTGCTTCATTAGTTTGAAAGATTTGATAAGCAATAAAATCTATCATTGGAATAGTAGGTGGTATTGGTAAAGTAATATTATGAGATGGGTGTTTAATTGCTATAGAGAAGATAAGGTCCATATAGTTGGCATTAAATCTAAGATGATTTGAATGAATTCTTCCGAAGAACTGTGTAGCTATGATTGCTGATATGTTGACTGTATAGGCCGTTTTGATTCTGTTGGAGTTGAGATAACATTCTAAACAGTGTTTACAATTAACTGATGGTAGTAGATAGCAATTAGTAGTGTTTAGGTTAAAGTCTGCTTGCCAGTGAGTGATTAAAAACTCTTGGTTGTCTGGATATAGTTTATATATTTTTCTAAAAATGATTTCATCATTATTAAATATAATTGCTTATAGTTTAAACTTTTTGGAAATGTTGTGAGTACTAAGAACAAAGATGTTAGTTTCTGTTTGTTGAAATTGAGGAAGTAAGATATGATCATTTTTATCTGCTAAGATTAGGTCTTCTAATGTATTAAACCAAAGTGGTATTCTGCCTTTGGGTATATGTTTAATTTTAGGTGATATATGTTGCCAGTCTAGCAGATTTATATTGTCTGCTATACAAAGCTGCTCAAGATATAATAACCGTAGATGTCTAAGTTGTTGTTTAAAAATATTATATTTTGGGTGTTTGTGTAAGATTTGTTTAAGTGATTGTAGGTTGTATTGTATTGTGTGAGGCCAAGAAAAATTAGGGTTAGCTGTTAAGCTAATTTGTAGATAAAGAAAAAGTTGGATAATTTTGCAGTTTAGAGTAGACTTATTTGGTTCATTGATGATAGGATTAGAGTGCTGCAGTATATTTGTGCTAGACTATAGGTTGTTTTGAAGTTGTTGTAATCTAATGCATATTGTTACTCCTAACAGATTAGGGTCATTAATATATATATAAAAGTTAGTAATATGATGTTGTAATTGTATATCCCAAATATTACAGATATTATATAGATATGGGTTAAGCATAGTGCTATTTGGGATAGATTTGGAAAGATGGGATTTGTGTTTGGCTACTATAAGGTATTTGGCTAGTATTTTGTTATATATAGTACGAGATAATACTATATTTTGTAGTTTGTATTCTAGAGTAGGTATTATAACTGTATTGATAATATAGACTACTTGTTTGTCTGTAATCTTTTTTGTGTTTGCAATATAGATTAGATAAAGAGTTTCATTTTGTATGAGTTTAATCTGTTCAGTTTGTTTGTTGTTTAATGTAAACCAACATCCTAAATATTTAAAAGGCTGGTTGCTTGGTATAGAGTTAAGTGTGTAATTAATAAAGGATATAGAAGTAGGTTTACAATTTGTAGTGAATATTGATTTTGTAGAATTAATTTGGAGGTTGGCCATTTGATAAAATAACATGGCTGTTTGAGTGATCAATTCTATTTCTGACTTGGTTTGTGCAATCCATAATGTATTGTCTATATATGCTAATACAGATGTTGAGGCTTGTGTTTAAAGTGTAAGTTTAAATACCAGGTTGCAGATAAAGTGTATCCTGTATAACAAGATGCTACTTTATGAATTAGGGGATCATAATAGATCCTCCAAAACAGAGGGGTTATAGTCTTCTCTTGATTAATACCATTTTTGACCTGATAGTTCTTAGTAAGACCTAGGTTAGTGATAATTCTGTTATGATAATCAGAAAGTAAGTTGAAGAGTATTTCAATATGTTTGGTATACATATAGATGTGTATTAAAGATTTTTTAAAAAGATCAAGATTAACAGAATCATAAGCTTTGCTCATATCCTGAGATATAAGCCAAAGTTCTTTAAAATTGCAGAAGGTATCCTCAATGATATATGTATAGGAATTGCTATACTATTGTCTAGAAAAGCAATATAATTATAGAAAAAAAGGATAAAATATTTGGTGAAGATGTAGTTAAGTTGATTTGTAAAGATTTTGATGTATAGTTTCTTGATATGTTCAAGTAAACTTATTGGTCTAGTGTTGGTTAAATTTCTGTCAAAAATAGGTTTTTTGGAAATTGAAAAAATTTTTCTTTCTTTCCATTGTTTAGGGATTTTGTTCGTATTAATGTATCTGTTAAACAGAGCAGTAGTGGCTTGGAAAAAAGTATAATCTGCATATTTCAGCATTTCGTAGCTAATTCCCGATGAACCACAAGCTTTGTTGTTAGGTAGTTATAAAAGAGTATTGGACACTTCCTCAATAGAAAGTTCTGTAAGAGCACTATGGTACCATTCTGGGTTAATATGACTAAAAGGTTCATAGTTAGTTGCCCAGGAGAAATTATAGATATTTTCATTAATTGGTCTAAGTTCTGTCCATTGTTCAAAGTGCTGTTGGATATGGGATCTAATACTGTTTGTGTTTGTGATAATATTATTGTCTGTTTTAATATTATCAAATTTAACTGGATCCTTGTGACAGTTTAATATACTGTTGATTATAGATTTGGGATTGGTTTGAAGTTTGTCATATCTTTTAGAGATATTATTATTTATTTGCTATCTAATTTTTTTAATGTTTTCAATATTGTGTGCATGATAAAGTGCTTTCTATTCATTATTGCTTGCAGATATCTAGTTGGGTAATAAATCGTAATTAGTTAGTATTAATGGTATATTTAGATTGTAGGTTGAATTAATGTGATTAATTATAGAGTTGTATTGGTTTGGTATAGGTGTGTGATTTTTAATTGTTGCTTTAATTTGTCAGATAATATTTCCTAATTTTTTAAGATGAGTATGCAAAAGAGAGGCTTTAGGTGAATTAACATATTGGAAATTACATACGGTAAATTTTTTGTTTGGTATATATTGCATAGCAGCAGAGATAACACTGGTTTGAATTTTGTGCCAGGTGGCTTCAAGTGATTCTGATGTATAAGCAGATGTGGGTGTATTGTTGTTTTGAAGATTAGAGGAAACTTGGTTGATATATACTTGCCATTTTTCAGCATTCATATTTTTGTATATGAATACTCTTTTGCGGATTTTGGTTAATGTACATAGTTTTCCAGAGAGTGCATATGGAAAGTCTATTTTGATGTTAAAATTAAATGATCACTCCTAGTGTTGGTATGTAGATCATCTGTTTGGTATAAGGTAAGATATCGAAGGATAAAATAGTTTGTTCAGATATAGTCAATGCTACTCTGGAATCTGCTACTTTGCCAAGTTACAGTAGAGGATTGAGTATGAGCTGCCAGGTCATACATATTGTTAAATTGTAGAAAGTGTAGTAGTTTGTACTTAATAGATGCTGATTGTGTATTGACATTTGTAGCATTAAAATCACCCATGACAATAGGTTGTAGGTTGTTAGAAGTTGCTTCTTGTATTCACTGAATGATATTGTTTTGAGTTTCAAGTTGTAGTTGTGAGTCATTAGATGGTAGATAGGTGGAGATAATTCTAAATCTAAAGTCATGTCTAAAGAGGATATTAATAGAACTGCATATCCTGGAGCTGTGAGAATCTTATGAACATGTGGTTTAAGTCTGTTATTTAGCATAATTGCTGTATCTGCTTTGGATTCGTCTGTACAAGACCAATAGTATGTGAAGTTTTTAGATTTTTGAAATTTGGCATGAGCATTTGATTGAGCGATTTTGGTTTCAGTAATGCTTATAATATTGAGGTTGTGGGATAGACAATAATCCTCCCAAACTTGTTGTTTTAAATCTGTATTATATCCATATACATTGTATATACAATTGGATAGATTAAGTGGTTGGGTTTGAGGTTTGTTGTTTGAGTTTGTTAGATGATTTGTATTAGAAGAGGCATTGGTTGAAGCTCTTGTTGTAAAGTGTGATGATAGCTATATATTATTATGGGATTCTATTGAAAAAGGTCCAGGCATAGATGCTAGATTTGGTATAAAGAGGTCTGGCAAAATATTAGATGTTAAGTATTCAGGATAGGATCTTAATGATGTTTGATAATATATTAGATATTGGTCTGCTTGTAAAATAGTGTAGTCTTTTAGAGGTTCAAGCTCATTAGGGAGGTATAAATGAGCTTCACTATAGTCTTTTTTAATAGAGATAATTGTCTTATATTGGTGTTTATTAGTTGCATATGTAATCTTTTTGTAGTAAGTAAGAAATAATTCTATAGTTTGGGGGTCTAGAAGTGTAGGTAAGGATTGACTAGAAAGGTATTTATTGTAACAGATATTAGGATTATAATTAGAGTTAAATGTTTGATTGATTAACAAGTTACAGGGTTTAGATGGTATTGGTAGTGGCTTGTTCAGATTGTCTTTTACAAGGTTGTTTACTATATACCCAGCTCTTATAGTTTCCAGATTTCCTGTAGTTTGCTCTGTACGTTAAGTCTGACCGTCATAAACCTAGAAATCCAGATAAATAGGCTTTTCTGTCTGTCTACTTATATTATTCTCTTTACCAACTACTATAGATGTATCTTTTAATAAAGCGGTGGTTGCATTCATGTATTTTATAAAAGACAACTTTATTGAAAAGAAGATTGGGATTCATTAAAGAATAAAGTTTCCTCAATGATAGGTGGTGTAGTATAGTGCATATTGAATTTTTTAGTGAGAAGTTGTTCAGCTTCTAGGTAAACTGGTTCTCTAAAGTGTTGTGCTATTTGTAAATAGTTTAGTTTTTTGTCTTTAGAATCATAGTAAGTTATGACTCTAGCTAGAAATTCGGTGCTTATAGGTTTGAAGATAAGAGCGTCAATAGCTTGCTGTCAGTTAAGTTGTGCTATATTGTGATTTTGTGCTGCAATTTTTTGGTATACAGAGAGGTATAGATAAAAGTAATAACTGCGAAGTTTGTGGTTAACTGATTTTGGCATATTTGGTGAATGAGCAGTTTCTTCAGCTGAAGTAGCTAACTTGTCAAGTAGTTTAGTTGGAATTTGTTTAGTAAAGGTTGCTTCATATTTATCATCAATGTAGAAGATTGATGGATCAAATGTAAGATCTTTATTTTTCTGTTTGAGGTAGGTTATATAGGATCTTTCAAGAAGAGCTTTGAATAGTTGGTTGTAATTGTGTCTGTATTGAGGTTTTGGAGAGCTTTGATTATTGCTATCTGTTTCTTAGGGCTTATTCTTGTTGTTGATGGTCTTAGCAAAAGAGCAGGAGGTATCTTTGCATATAAGGATATAATAGTTTGCATGTTTGATAGTTTCATTATAGCGTTGGATAGAGCTGTTAGGTTTATGAAAATCTAAAAATATAGGTAGAAGTTCTTTGAGATGTTGAATAAAGCATTGGCAGAATTGATATCACAGGGAGTTATAGACTTTGGTTTTGTCAATGGGCTGTTCAAATTAATAACTATATTGTAGAAAGAAGTATTCAAACCAGTTATTGAAATGTTCAAGTGAGTTTTTTAAAAATGGAATATTATATTTTTCATCAAAGAGGTTTTTAGAAATATTAAATTCAAGATAGATATTAAATTTGGTATCAGATTTAATCTGAAGATATTTTCAGTCTTTGTTGTAACTAGTTATGATAGATGATATTCTAAATCTTTTTGGTCTAAATTTAAAATCCTCAGCGAATTTAATGTAGTTAATTGATTGATAGTTATTTAATAGATATAGGTGCAGGTGAGCTAGGTTAATACAGAATTGTAATCTGTTTTGGTTCTTATAGGGAGGTATTGTTACAGAGGATAAAAAGATTTTTAGATAATTTAAATTGGTAAAAAGGACTGTAGTAAAAGTGAGAGCGTTTTTAAAAGTTTCTTCTAGAATGTCAAATGGGATTGTAAGAGCTTTGTCAATGTTAGGATTTTGTTGTTAAATAAATTCTATGAGAAATTGTGGTCTTTCTTCAGTCATCTTATAGATAATATAGTGGAAACTAGCTTTAAGAGCTTTCCGGGTGGAGGTTGCTACATGAATTTCTTTACCTGAGTAGAAATCGAAGAGATGTGTCTTAAGGTGATTAAATATTTTCCTAGCAATTTCAGTTTGTAGTTGATATGTTGTTCCATTTCTTTAGAGACTGGAAAGTTAGTAAGCTAGTCAAATGTTGGGTTGTTTCTAGTATTATGAGGTGGGTTATTAAAAGTGCTAGTATTTTGTTGATTGAGGTTAGAGGGGGTATTGATATTTTGTTAAGTCTCTGTAGTTTTTTCTGATTGTTGTTCTGGTTGTTGTAGATAAGGTTGTTGTTGTTGTATGTTGATATTAATGTTTTGATGTTGTTTTTGTGAAGTGTTTGTATTATTAGATGTAGAATTGTTATCAATCTCCATATTGTCATTAATATTATATTCTTGTTTGGTTAAAGTAAGAGGACTGAGTATAGAGGATAGTGGGTTATTAGGTCTATATTCATTTAATGATTGTTGTAGATTTGGGATAAATGTATCCTTACTAGTAGAAGAACCTTGTTGTGTATTATAAGAGAAAGAAGTTTGTTGTGAGGTAGGTTCAGTTTCAGTACATGATTTGTAGTAAGGTTTGTCGTTAAACAGTATAGCATCTGTTGCTAAGTAGTATAGATTATTAGTTGCTTTGCAGCTGATAGGTTGTTTATATTTAGCATATTCATAGTGATGTATGTTGAGTATTAGAGATGCAGTTGGAGAAGGTGTGATGAAATGAGTAGCCTATTCGATTTCAGTTGTAATATTTCTAAGTTTTCTAGTATTCTTAACAGTAGTTATATTTGTTTCTTTTTTATAGACTTGGTTGTTTTGAGAGATGAATTGAGTGTAGTATTTACCACAGATACAGGTAACAGTAGATGTTATAAGTGGAGCTTAGAAGAAGTATGTAGTTTTGGTTTTTTCTCTGAGTTCGGTAGAGATACAGTTAGTAGATCATTTGTTAGTAGGAATTGGACAAGATATATTAGCTGTATCTTCGAAGATTCTGATTCCATAGCTGTTTGGATGATTTTATAGAAATAATCAAGATCGATAGTATCTGGACTTATGCTTGTTAAGGTAGACAGACATCTTGATAATAAGTTTGCTTAAGGACTGAACTTTGGTTGATTTAGTAAAATTTTTTGTAATAGTGTTTTAAAGATTTTTAATATTATAAAATTAAAAATTTGACAAGAGTAGATCTAAGCTTGTTGTGCTACTACTGTGGCTGGTATGACTTGTATAACTTTGTATAATCCAAATTGGTCTAGGGTAATACAAGTATGCAGCTGATGTGGCTGATGCAGCTGATGTGGCTAGTATAACCAAAGAGTTATATATAACACTAAACTATATATTGATGTACAAGGATAGTATAAAAATAGAAATAGGTAACAATTATAAAAATAGTTTTGTATTAATAATTAGATTGCTACTACAACTTCCATCACTCAACAACAACATCCTCAACTATAACAACATTTCATTAACTCTGCTACAATAACTAAACCTTCCAAAATTAACGAACAACAACTTCTCCCTAACAACTCATCTGCAAAACGGAAAATTCTTGCTACAAAATTTAATAATTTACAACAACAATCCCAACAACAACAAAATTCCACTGATACTACTGCAAAAACCAAAACTTCCAAAATTAATAAACAACAACTCCTCTCTAACAATGCTACTATTAAATGGAAAATTCCTGAAATTGATGATAGTCTTTTCTTCTAATCTACTTATATCTCAATTTATTAATTATATATTCCTACAAATTCTATTATTCCTTTACTTTTATATTTTATAACTTTATACAATTAAATAAACTACACACTCTACATAATAGTTTTCTCATATAAACCTCTATATAGCTAATTATTTTTCTTATACTTTATAATATTATACTATTAAATATACAAATTATCTATAGCTTATTTTTATCCTTAAATTCACCAATTAAATACTTTATTTACTTTTCATTTACTTTCTTCTTTTCGCATT
>CAJVPZ010000689.1:0-17555 GCA_910592135.1 Racocetra fulgida | reverse complement strand
AACTTAATCGAATCGGCTGGAGTACCATTCGGTCAATTTTTATCAGGTGTTCCAGAAATTATGAAAATAGCAGTAATTTTTCGGACTTTTCTTTTTTTGAGACGGATTCGGATCGAATCCAGATCTACTTTTTACGGACTCGGATCCAGAACATGGATCCGATTCGGTTTTTCGGATCGGGTTCGGATCTTTAAAAATATCCGTCCGATCCGGTCCTTTCGGAACACTACCATTCACGCACTAGCAAAAAAAATTTCTTGCAAAATATTTGGTATAACTTCGCCCACTAAACCTAACGCTAACCCTAAACGAAATGTCCTATTTTAAAAAAAGATGGTGATATGTAAACAATTACAAATAATTGGTAATGTTACACGATCGGGAAAATTCAGAACAAACGTTCGTTTTGTAAAAATCACTCGCTGCCTTTTGCGCATAATTAAAAGTTTTCTTTGTAAAATTTTGTTATTTTAGACATCAATCTAATGGCAAAATCATAATTCTAACCTAAAAACACGAAATTTTTACTTGAAACTTTTTTGGTGGCGATTTTACCCTCGATTTTTTTTGAGGTGTCTGATAAAAAGTTTATTACATGTAGCCAATAAAATTTTAAGGATCAACAACCAATCAAATGGATTTTTCACTATGATCCAATATCAGCATAACAACGCGCGTTTTTCGGATAACATATCGACATATTGGTCGCGTCAATATATATTCTCAAAAGTCTCAACAAAGAATGTTCGGTGAAACCGCAGTTCCATTGATCGATACAGCAAAGCGTACAAGAAAAACCCAAAATGTTTCACTTTATGAAGGAGACAAAGTTCGTGAAATTCTTGATGAAATAAGCATTTTACAAGATCACATTGAATCTTTAAACAATCCAAGTCTCGACGACCTAAATAATCCTGACGATGGTGATTAAATATTTTAATTTCAATTTCTGATAAAAATTAAATTCTTATAATGTTTCCCAAAACTTTAATTCTTGAATTATAGAAACAAAGTTGTTAATTCAACTCGTTCAAAATCACAATTTAAAAGTTTTAAAACTTTATCATTCCCAAAGATCCGAAAAAATCAAATTCTTTGCAATTCAAGAATTACCACTGTCTCAAGAAACGAGATTAAAATTATCTGAAAGAGAAAGAATTTTCCATTCAAAATATAGCGATTTGTTGAGAAGATATAAATGTGAATATCCACCCTCGCTTAATTTGTCTGCTACTCTAGTACCCCCCAAAGAAGCTCTGACTGCTGTTCGAGTGCTTAAGGATATTGGTAACATATTTGCCATTTTTAAGTCTTTGGGTGTGTTATTATTTTTACTAATCGTAAATATCTAGGTGATTTAATGACACAAAACGGATATGTCGAATTTCGGAAAGGAACTCAAGCGATTGTTAGGAAAGCCGATCCCACTATCGAAAAATTATTAAAATTAGGGTATCTAAAAATAGTTGGAGACAAAGATTCCTCGATCATAAATCCAATATAGTAAGTAAGTGACAATTCGACTCCACTTTATATTCTAATGATGACTTATTTATGATATTCTAATGATGACATATTTAGATATTGCAAGTTTAAAAATTAAATTGAACCATTAAGTAAATATATAACAAAAAATTGCACTTGAAATTGTTATAAAAATATTATTTATTTGTAAAAAGTTACATTTATGGAAGATTTGTAATGTTGAGAAAATGAGTACGTTTTGTTGTAGGAGTTCTGATTTTAGTGTCAGAATCATTAAATTTTTCTGATAGTGAATTGATTTCTTCACGAGACCGTTGAATTTGGTTAGCAAAATTGATATATAAACCGCTAGTCGCGTTCACATTAGCTTGATTCAAATCAAATGCATTCTTTGTCATGTTTTGCGAATCTACTCGTGTCCTGATAAATTGACTCTGGAATTCGGAATAACCTTGAGTTACATCTGTGGCAAACGAATTGAAGGACTGGGCATGTTGTTTCTGGAGTTCCGACGTCTCTTTAACAGTAGCACTTGCAAATGTATCTAACGATATTATTTTTGATTCAAGCGCATTTTTACATTCGCCCAATTGAGTATATATGTTATCTTCGATGGTATCAACGCGTGCTAGCCGGTTTTCATTTTCTATAGCTAACAATTTTTCTTTGGAAGCACCATATTTATTATTAAAGTTGGTCAAATAAGAAGTATTCGCTGTATTCATGCCATCAGCAGCATTAGTGCACGCCTCACTGAATGATTTAACAGAATCAACGTTCTTTTGAATTGTATCCTGAACGGTATTAATGACATTTTTGATTTTTGCCGAATGTGCATCACCGTATTTTTTAAGTGTTTCTAGCACATTTGCTAAAATTTCTTCCTCCATTGATTTTCTCAACAAAACATCTTCCTCTGCGAGCTGCGCCAAAAGATGTTTTTGTTCTATCATACAATCGATTTGAGAATTGGATGTTTCACGAGTGAAACTACGGAAAGAAGTGATTGCATGATTTTGGGACGCAATATGTTCTTGCGTAGTTTTCATCAAGCAAGATAAGTCTTCCCCGAGTTTTACTTGGTACGATCGTATCTTTTCGAATTGATTTGACAATTCATGCTGAAACATATTGAACGTCGCAGATGCACTATTTCGCAATTCCTGGCCTTTTTGATCCATAAGGTTTTGAGTCTCTTCCCGGAATTTTAATAGTTCAGCACTCAAATTAATGGAGATCCGCTCTTGATTATCAAATATTTGAATAATCTGATCTTTTTGCTGTATAGATCGATCAATACGTTCTTCGATACATTTAATAATAGCCGAAACTTCAGTTTCGCGTCGTTCCATAAATTCTTTCATCTTGTTATATATCAATTCCCCAAATCCAAGATGTACAGACTTTATTTCATTAAATTTATATTCTAGTTGTGATGTTACAGATAGCATCATTTGCTGAAATTCTTGAAACACTTTTTGATGATGAGTATTAATAGAAGTTTGACGCATAAGTTTTCTATTAATAATAGAATTTTCTCGTTCAAATCTTTCAGCTTGTTCTTTTAGACTTTCATTCAACTTTTTCAATTCCTCATTTTCATCTTTTCGACTTTGATTTTCATCCACTAAATTTTGGTAAGTATCTTGCGACAAGTATATTCCATTCTTCTCTCGAGCAGCCAATAGATCAGCTCTCAAACGTTCGATTTCACCTATATATTCTTTGATCAAAGCTTTTTTAGTGACACGTTGATTTGCAACAGGTTTGTTTAGAATATTCTTTGCACGCTGAGCATAATCAAGTGTAGATATCGTTTCCTCGTAACTTAATTTAGCTGGAGATATTGTCGCAATTATGCAAGTTTTTGTATGACCGCCAAGTGAATCTTGCAGGAGACGTGTTAACTTGCTTTCCCTATATGGGATGTGTTGATTATGTTCATTGAGACTATTAATGCATCGTCCCAACGTTAACAAGCTCTTATTGATCTTTCCGGCTTCTTTCGCACGAAGATTTTCAGCGCCAGTTCGACTAATGTTTTCGGACCCTGCCAAGTCTACTAAATTGATTTTCCCAACTTTTAATAGGTCCTCACCATCAGGCATCGTTTCTTTAATATGAAGTGTAATACAGAATACAGAATGGGATCGACTAGAATTCTTATTATAATTTGTCTGAGCAACTTGACGTTTTATCGAGCCTTGTTTCAGAACATTTATTCCATCTTCGGCACTTTTTATAAGTACTTCTTCGTGGCCATGAAGGACACATTTTCTATTTGCATCATCCAGAATTTTTAAGTGACGGTTATCACTATCTGAAGAAAGCAAGTCTTTTAACTCTTCATTGTATAGTTCAATATAAGATATTTTAACCGAAAAATCAGCTTGTTCAGCCTCCAAAGTATCAAATATATAATATAGGGAGCGTGGAATAACACCGGCATCAGGACTAATACTTCCATTATGGAGGTCAAGTTTTCCTTCCATTGTGAAAGTCTTGCCAGTCGAAGTTTGTCCATATGCGAACAAAGTACAGTTATATCCAGCTTTAACTTCATGTAATATAGGAACTACTATGGTATCGAATATTCGACTCTGATCCGCGTCTGCCCCAAAAACCTTATCGAAGGTAAAGGTTTTATACGGCATCATGTCTTGAGGATTAGCCCAAACTTTAATCTCACGGGGAGTAGCTTGGACAACAATTGGCGAATTTGCAGCGACTTCACGTTCAATTCTTGCACGGCAACGCACAACAACTTGAATATTGATTGCTTTTTCCCCTTCTTTTGCTGAATGTTCATTACTTCTCCTTCGTTTTTTGGCCCTTTCGGATCCAGTAATTTCGCCGTTAAATGATACGTTATCCATTTTAAAAAAAGGGAATTGCCTGCAGTAGATGTCAAAGAAAGTATTTATTGCGTAAACAAAATCATCAAAATCAATGCCGTATCATTATTGATTTGTTTACAAAAATCGCGTATTATATAAACATGTACTTTACAGTCACGTGATGAGGAATTATGCTATAAATTTCACATTGGGCAGAGTCGCAAAACTTTCATTTTTGATACTTTTGCACTTACCGTAGTGCACTGACCAAAATAACCACTAAAAAACTTACAAAAGATCCGGGTATATTATGCTGTAACGGATCTGTGTCGCAAGAAAAATTTCGAGCCTATACGTATTCTGCATTTTCAATAAGCAGTCTAAAATTTTAAAAAAACCTATAGGTTTCGTGTTTTGCACCGGGTATTTGCAAGGGGGATATTGAAAAAGGGGTACATTGGGCATGCCTGGAAGGCATGCCTGGAGGCATGCCCTTGAGCAAAAAGGCATGCCTTTGTCATGTGATCTAAATAATAACCACGTGGTTATGCAACGATATGATTGGCTGTTACCAAATATTGGGTTTTTTTTTAATTAACATTTTACTTTCATTACAAATTACTTCATCCTGTACTCTATTTTGCATTTGTGCGAAATAATGCCCAAGGTCAGGGATGTATATTTTTACCTTTTTTAACATGTTCAACATCCAAATATCCAAGTGTCCAACGCTCATCAAAGCTTCGATAATTAATCTATTTTAAAGAAACATGATTATATGGCCCGTGATCTGAGAAAAGGGACGAAATTGACAATTTGTTCAAAAGATATTTTTTTACATAAATCAATTTAGAATAAAATTAGAATCATTTTTCACTTAAAATACAAAAGCAGTTGTATTAATAAAATTTTGCAGTATAACTTTTTAAAGTTTGCATTTTCCTATAATTTATTATAAGATTTACAATACAAAAATTGATTTTCTGAAGATCTTTTTTTTGTCAATTTCGTCACTTTTCTTAGATCACGGCCCATATATTTTATTTAATTCTTACTTAGAAATTTGAAATAGGTTATTATAATAAAATTTTGAGCAATTTTACTATTTAAAATGTTCAAGATGTCCAAACTTTGTCCAAATGCTGTCTCCGTGACATCCCTGCCCAAGGTCACTATTTCGAAACATACAATTTTCGGAGAACTATGATATTTTTAAAAAATAAAACTATTGTTATATTAACTCTTAGTTCTTTAGACATTGTATACCTTAAAATAATGCCCCAGGGCGTTATTCTATAATGATGTAATATTCGTTCACTTGATCATTTATCAATAACACGTTTATTAACCGCATTATTTAACTGTGATCTAAAATTTCGACTTTAAGTGATAAGCCACCTCTATATTGAAGGTGCATGCATTTAAGTTACTGAATATGATGGTACATATATTTTTAATAATGCGTATATGCTATTGCATGTATTGTTCTTAAATTCGATTATTAATGCCCGCTTTTGTTCTAAATACAGATTTTAGTCGAACCTTTTTTGGCTACCCTCGTAAAGCCTTGATCAATACTAACTGTTTTTTTATATTTCAGATCTACTATTCTCAATAAAAGTACCATTCGTTACTAAGCCGAAGTGAATAGCTAAAAAAAGTCGAATAGCATGATTTTTGAATAATTTTTTCTAAGCCTTGCCTAATAAGTCATGCATTCGCATTCCAACCAGACTGACACGAAAACATCATAAAATGTAGAAGTCATGCATGCCAACCGGACTGACGCAAAAAATATCATATGATGGTTATTAGAAGCATGCATGCCAACCGGACTGACACGAAAAACATCATATAATGGTTATTAGAAGTCATGCATGCCAACTGGACTGACGTGAAAAACATTATATAATAGTTATTAGAAGAAGTTATTATTCCTAAGCCCCCACGAATAAGTCAAACATGTATTCAACTGACGCCTAAAGCATAATTATGTGATGAAAACCATGTAGTTGTTATTAGAAGTGTATAAATTAAAAAATTAGCAAGGTATCGTGCATGAAAGAGAATTCAGAATTATTAGAAATATGTGAATCAAAAAAAAAAAATGGCAGAGATATCATGCATAAAAATGGGAAAAGAATGTGTGGTGATTAGAAGAATTCAAATTAAAAAATGGTGTGAGGTATCATGCATGATAAATGGAAAAAGAATTAGAAATCGTGCGGTGGTTGTTAGAATGATTCAAATTAAAAAAATAGCGTGAGATATCGTGTATATTAAGTAGAAAGAGAATTAGGAGTCATGTCGAAAATGTAGAATTCGGAATTTTGAAAATATATTTAAACTACACTTTTTGGTTCAATAAAAAATCAAACACGATTTCTAAATCAATAGAAATTAAGATAATATTCACTTTCATAAACTTTGAAATATTTCTTGTAGTTTTATATTTATTAAAAAAAAATTGACTCATTTATTCTCATTGCGCAGATATTATTAATCCTTACATTGTTACATTTAAATAATCCAAAATTACCACACTATTATCGCCCTTTTAGTTTTTAATAAAATTCATTAATATTTCTCTCTTCACGTTTACTAATATTGGTGTTGCTTGTCTGAAAATAGTAACATATTCTAAAAAAGAGAAATAAATAAATCAATATTATTAAATATATAAAGAAATAAATAACCTCTTAAGTAATTAGTTTATAATATTATCTATTATGCAGGCACCCCAAGGTTTTGCTTTACCACTTTCAACTCAAGGCCAACGCTGGATTGGTTTTTATCGTTCTGAACAAAAAAAAAAAGGAAATAGATATGATGCGAAATGCAAATATTGCTTGAGTGAATTAACTGCCAAACCTACACTGCTTCATCAGCATGTACTTAGATGTGGCGATTGGCCTGCTTCTGAAAAGGCTATTTACCTTCAGAAAATTACTGATGAAAATCCTGCATCTCGCAAACATATTCGTAATGATGAGGACGATATTTCTATTGAACAAGAAGATTCTGAAAGCACAGTTCAGTCCTTTGCGCACCCCCATCAAAGTACTATTCATAATTGGTGCACTCCTATACCTCAAGCACTATCTGAAAAACTCCATCTAAAGCTTTTAAAAGCCATCATTTACGGAAATATTCCTTTTACTATTGTCAAAAATCCTTATTTAAAAGATTATCTTAATACTCTAAATCCTTCTTACCATCCCCCTTCCAGAGACATGATTAAAGGACGCCTTTTAACCAAGTTGTTCTCTGATCATCTTCAACAAAAATTAAACACACTTCCTGCACTTACAGACTTTACGGTCTCCTTAGATGGATGGATGGATAATTCTGGAAATTCCATTTACGGTTTTATGGCCCTTAAAGAGAATCAGGAAAACGTGCTAGATATTCTCGATCTGTCTGCATATCATCATACGAGTGACTTTCTCAAAGGCAAGGTAAAAGAAACCATATCTGCGAGTGGTATTCAAATGTCATCTGCTATCGCTGTTGTTACAGATAACGCTGCGAACATGGATAAAATGAGACGACTTCTTAATGTAAATATATATTTTTAAAATAAATAGCATATACGTCATGCATAAATATTATACTTACTTTTAATTATTAAATTTAGGATGAATATTCTAATATTATCCCTATTCGCTGCTGCTTACATATTTTTAACTTGATTGTTAAAGACATTGTTAGCTTTAGTAGTACCGTCGTTGTTTGCCAAAAAAACCAAAAACTTGTAAATTTTTTTAACTCATCACATATATAGCGTCGAGAGCTGCAAAACTGGCAAAAAGAACAAGGAATTAAATATTCTTTGACAACATTTTGTGAAACAAGGTGGTACTCCCTTGCTAAAGTTTGCATGGGCATGTCAGCCTATGAACAAGGTTTTCAGCGTTGTTTGTTGCTAAGTAAAACCATGTGTCTAAAATATCCCGAAATGAGTAATGCCATTGTCAAAAATCTCATCCACGATAAATATCATTTTGCCACCAATGATACATTGATGAAAGTAATTAAGCCCGTGGTTGATGCTATTAGAAGGTTGGAATCAAACAATTCCACACTGGCTGATATTTTTAAAGAACTTATTTTTATTTACCAAGAAATATCTCAACTTGAAGTTCCTATAATTGGGTTTCAATCCCATGCGCTTGCTGTTGTTAACAAACGTGCAAGAGAGTTTGATAGCAACATCTATTTCATCGCATTTTTTCTTTCCCCAACTCATAAGCGAATGGCCATATCTAAGAAAATGGATGGTGACAAAATTATCTGCGCTTCATTAGAATTGGCTAAAGTGTAGAATTTTAACAAAGAAGACTCGATCCTTCTGTTAAAAGAACTAATTAATTACAAGAACAATGATTCACTATTCAACACACCTTCTTCCAGTTCTTCAAAACCTCTATGAACATTTTGGTCTGAATTCACTAGAAATGCACCTCTTTTACGTCGTTTTGCGATGAAGGTTTTTGCAATTGTATCTCATGGAGCTAGCTGTGAAAGGCTCTTTGCATCGCTTGGATTAATTAAGTCAAAAATGCGAAATAGGATAATTCCCGAGAATCTTTCTCTACTTGGACAGCTTAGGAATGAACTTAAAAAAAAGGTACCTACTAAAGCTAAGCAAAATAAACCCGTTTCTGAACTTTGAGTGACGACAATAGAAATTTGGATATCTTTTTTGACGAGGAAACTGAAGAGCTGGAAGAATTAGATGAAGATTTTGAAGAAATTACCTTAGAACAGAATGAAGACTCTTTAATGGAAGAACTTTTTGACTTCATAATGTTTGAAAAAGATCAAGAGGCCCTTGAAAATTTGCTCGATGTTGGTGTGGAACGAAGCGATCTGTTAGCAGAAGAGGAATGGTCCGTTGATGACATTATTCTTGAAAACCTGTAGATCTTTATCGTCTTTATTCTATACATAAATTATGTAATAAAAATATAAATTTATATTAAATATTTAAATAAAATATATATCGATATCGATATCGATATTTAATAAAAAATTTAAAGGTCATGTAACGTATGTATGACGTACTTATCTTTATAGTACTATCAACGATGACCAATTAAAATCATGACATAGGTATTACGTGATGTGACGGTTAACCAATTATAATCGTGACACATGTTGTCACATGCTCCAGTTGACCAATTATAATCATTACACATAGTATCACGTGCAGTGCTAGTATTACATTACACGTGCAAGGCATGCTCTAGGCACAATAAGTGGGGCATGCCTTTGCCCGAGGCATGCCCCTTTGGGCATGCCCAAATATTTTTTCCGTGCCCCCAACCCTAATTGGCGGAGAAACAAAAATTCAGCAGATCGGCCTAAATTATGGGTCGAAATGCACCAGCATTGATTAATTTTGCCCAAGATCATTCAAAATTTTACTAATGAAACCATAGCCCACTTACTAAGTAAAGCTACCCCAAATAATAATTTTGCCGTATAATATGAACATGAATTACCCAAGTTTGCTGATTTGTATAAATCACCTAACTTTATAGATTATGGATAAGGACCCGTAAAAATTTTTTGTATTATACAAAATCTTTTTTTTTTAATATTAAGGTGAAGTCATGCCTCTGGTTTTTATTAATATATACTTCATAAATTAGATGATTTTATTGGCCCAAAGTGTAGTGGAGAGACTCTTAGTTATATAGCAAGTGATACAAAAATTATGTTTTTAATGCATTTTGATTAAAAATAGTGACTTTTTTGATGTATTTTTTCCTAAATTTTCTAAACTTTCTTGTATCTGACTAAGTCTGCATAAATATTATAAAAATTATATTAGAAACATAATTTAGAAATTTTTGTCTGTTTGTATATGTGTTCAAATTTGTTAATTTAGTATAGCAAAATATACATATTTATATATTTGTATAATAAAATGATTATTATATAATATGTTTCAGGCAACAGAAGTGACTGTCAAGGTTATATGAAATACAGATTACTTCTGAAATCTTCCCAACTAATCAAATTCAATGTCACATGATTATCAGCCAATCACAATTAATAAAAAAATTTTTTTGTGTATTTTTTGTACTTTTTAAGAAGCTTGCACAACCTATTTTTACAATGAAACATGAAATATATTAAGCAAGCTTTAAAGTTTTCATACCAAATTTTGATAATATTAGTTGAATCCCTTTGAATCCCACAACTTTTATATTAAGTTTTACCTAAAGAAAGTATGTCGAACAAGAGGAAATGTAAGGAATGCCAAGCAACTAAGTCAAGTAAATTTCATTCATTGAACAAAAACAAATAGGAAGAAGCTAAAAGCAACAATTTAGTAAAGACAATGTGAAAAAAAGAGGATATTTTATATAATTCTTGTTACATGAATTTGGTCAAAAATCCTCTAAAAAGAGGTTTTAAGATAAAACTCACAAGTGAAAAAATTAAAGCAAATGTGATGAAAGAAGAAAGTATAAAGGTTGAACTTATTAAAGTTATTAAGGAAATGGCAAAAATTTTTTATAAAAAAGAGTATATAAAACAAGAAAGCTCTATTTACGTTTTTGATGAAATGCAAAAATTATTTCAAGAAACTAAACCAATTTTAGTAGAATTTTTTAATCAGCTTTACTCTGCAGCTCGACCTCTCGAATGTAATGAGCAAATAATAGACTGTATAAAGAAATTAATTGTGTTAATATGTTATCTACTTGCTTTATTAAATAGCACAAAAATTAACACTTTTAAGCTTGATCTTGATTATTATTTAGATTCAGTAGGTATGACTAATGAGGGCTTGAACACAATAGCAAGTCTTGGTATATCTACAACATTAAGAACTGTAAAATGTAAGAAGAAAAGAGCATCAGATGTACATAAAAAATATATAGATAATGCTTTTATAAGATGTTTAGAAAATGCTTTGGTGCTAAATATCGATGATTATCACAATATCCATATTCCACACCAACCTAATACTACAGCAACTTTGTGACTACACACATAGTATCAATTTTGGTAAATCCATATAGTATGCTAGCAATACTGCATAGCAAAATAATTAATCTTAAAGTTGTTAATGATAAATTGATTATAAAACACCTTGAGGAGTGATTTATTACAAACTTTGCAATTTCTTATTCTAATTGCAGTCATATGTAGGATTATATGAAAGAATGTACTGACAATGAATTCATAGACAGACTAACATTACACAGTTATAATGACAGGTTAGCAAATAAAAAAAGTGAGTGCTATATCAAGAATTCTATTCTCATCAACTTTGTTGAAAACGATTTAAAAAAGATAGAGCATTATGTAAAAGCTCTTAAAGTCATATGGGATCATAAATCTATGTCGATATATATTTTCAATTACGCCATTCCCATTGTCACAGACTGGCCTAGACAGTTTTATATTCGTAAAGCTATTACGCAACGTATCCTTGCCAATAACATGTCTATTCCCTTATTTGTTACTATATTCTTACCAATTATAGGTCCTCTCCATATATTATTAAATTTCCGTGAACTAGTTTTTCTCCAAAACTCCTTTTTTTTTTAATGAAATTTATAAAGGTATTTTCGGTGCATATAAGGACCTCAGTAAACATAACAACCTCAATAAAAAGCTATGACCATAGAGAATTGATTTGATTCTTAATATCATATGCGAAACATGATCAGAAATAGCCAATATTGTTAATTCAAAATTCTGCAATATGTGCAAATATATAGAATTTCTCTATTTAACAGACCTTTTAGAAAATTTGGTTCCTTTAGTTATTGACGTTTATGCAGTATACTATCAGAGAGGTAATTGGCAAGCTTATGAAGAAGCTTGCATGTGTTGTTAGAGTGATCTTTTTCTTCAATTTGATCAAAAAAACTATAAACAAGCTCCTTTATTATTTTTTCCTAATATTTTTTATTGAATAGAAGTTAACCATCTAATTATTGACATGTTTACTAACCATCTTGCTTCATTAAGTGATAGTCCTGTAGAAATTTTTCTCAATATTGTTCGAAGATACACTTTAAATTCTTCATAGCAGAACAGTTGCGATCTGAGGTATATTTTATTTTTCAACACCGGGAGGATGAGTTTCGACAGCATTTTGTAAATTCTGTGAAATATCTATATATATCAAAGCAATTGAGCATGCTTTCCAAGAAATGTTCTATATTGCTTTTAGACATATTTACAAAAATTCATCAAAAATATAATTTGTGTTCTCCTGTTATTCAAAGTTCATCTGATGGTATTAATACATACAAGCTTGTTTTTTTAAATTATAAAATAACAGATCGTTATCTTTCACAAAGCTTTATTACTACAGGAAAACCTAATATTACTATTCTGTGCAACTACAGTCAGTCCTCTTTAAATGCATGATGTTGGGACTATAGTAAAAAATTAAGAAAATATGTATTTAAAGAGGTTATGCATTTAGGGAAGTAAAAATCTATAAGTGTTATATTAGTTGGGCCCAAGAAAAGACATGCATTTAGAGAGGTTTTTCATATATATACATTTAGAGAGGTTGCATTTAGGAAGGTCCAACTGTATATACATTGTGATATTGATTTATCTAATGGTGGAATTCTGATATACGGTCATGGTTATCATAGTTTTTGTTTACAAAAAATTCAGTTTAAATGTGTTATATGTCTCGATTATCTTAAAAGAGAAATTAAAAAGAATGTCAAGGCATTGAAAATAAGTTTAACTAAAGAAGGTGTTGAAATTGAAATTGATAATAAAAATAGTGAAGCTGTGGAAGATGATAATTTGAATAATATAGGAGTAACAGATGATATTACTACTATAGAGAATCAATTGGAAAACAAAAAAAAATTATTTCTTACATTGTAAATTTATTTAAAATACATATATAATTATCTTAATAAATATTACATAATTATTTTTTTTTTACCTTCACAATATCGCAAGAAGGTGGATTTTTATTAGATATTTAGATAATACATTCTTGGTTATCCTATCCTGTACCATCCACCACAATCACGCCACCTCATAATCTCATGCTGCTTCATAACCTATAGCAGAAGTGTTCTCTGGCTGTTTTGTTCTTACCGGTTTTTCCTAACATTTTAACTATACTATAGGTCTAAACTGAAGACCACCCAGATCGACATCTGCTATACTACTTGTACCCTAATTCTATAGATAACCCAGTAGGATTCTTATACTACCGGGTTGCTCTAGGGAGGGTGTAGTATATACTCCCTAATCTTTCTATGTCCTACGCACTTTCAGATTAGGCTACGAATACCTTCCGCAGTAGCCGAAACCACCACTAGCAGTCAGAGTGAACCATTAAACCGCACAATTCCAGTATCTGATGCTCTTGCAAGATTCGTTCTGATCCTGATACCCACATCAAGCCAGCCCTTATACCGATCCCTCCCCAACTACCAAACCAGTTAGCCCGAACAGGTCATTATACCTAGGCTTTAAGTGTCGTCCAGTTTTACTTTCCTTGGTTCCTAATTCCATAGCATAGGACCTTTTCCTCTGGTGCGACTCCGGCAGCCAGGTTGGTGGACCCTTCTTGCCCCAGGGTTTTTCGTCCGGTTCATCGGTCTCCGGTTTTCAACTTTTCCACAGTATCATCGAAGATCTTCACTACCTCCTTACTCGGGTCTTGCCAAACAGGTTTCAATTATTCCGGTTCCTTAGATTTGGATCGCCCAAGGCTTCCATTTCGAGATGGTAGTACCAAGATTACAGGTAATATACCCAACCGATCGTTGAATAATTGTTACCGAAGCATAGGCCTATTTTTCTAAAATCGTCTCCGGTGAGATTTGAACTCTAGATCTGCTACTTGGGGGGTGACAACTTAACCACTACTCTAAGTCGCCACACCCCTTCTATAAAATATTAAAATTCTTATAATGTTATTATATAATTCTAATTTTATATATTAATAAAATTTGTTCAGTACTCAAAAATATATTAAACTAATAAAGTTGTTTTTATTTTACTTAAAGTTTAAAAAGAGATGCTTAATTTTAATTTTTTGATCAAAAAATCAAAATTAAGCATCTTTTCTCAAACTTTCAAGTAAAATAAAAACAATTTTACTAAATAAATATATTTTTGGGTACTGAATTAAATTTATTAGCATGCCTTGACTAATTATATATAATGACAATCAATATATCATTATTGGAAAGGCCAGAAAATATAACTCTACCAGTGACCAAATATCAATTATACACTGGGATATTACATTTGACCACTTATATACAAATCTTTATCCTGCACTAATGTATACCTGTAAGCCATGTAAAGGATGCTCTCTAAACTCTAATCAGATTCGAAACAAATATACAATTAACATTCCAGCTAGTTCATCAACAAAATTCATAGGAAGAAAGAAATATACTGAAATTGGCACCACACTCAACCTCAATGCTAATCTACTTAACCTGCTATACTCTCTAGCATTATGTAATCCTATAAATATACCAATACAACCTACAATCAATATCCAAGACAATGCAATATTTGAAATCTTTGTTGATAACCAACCTTCACAGACATTAACATAAATTGCAAAAAATAACTCAACTCATTCTCAACTAATGTTCTGTACAGATGGCTCTGTTAGAAATATTACTACAGAATGATTTACTATGAGGTTGGATGAGTTCAAACCCAAAATAACACTATTATCTATACTTATTCTGCAGAAATTAAACTTTGGCCATCATCTTACAAAGCCAAACTCGTTGCAATACTCTCTGCTATTAGCACTTGTTCAAAAAACAGTTCTATTATCATTTACACAGATTCACAATCAATTATATTCAAATACAAGAAGCTGATACAATCACTACCCACACTAAACAAAAGATACTCCTATTACTACTGGCCAATATGGCATATGCTACTTAACCTAATTAAAGCTTATGAGCTCAACATTCAACTTGAAAAGGTTATAGCACACAGTAACAATATTTTCAACAATTTAGCTGACAGACTAGCTAAAAATGCTAATTATTCAACCACACTTCAATTTATAAATAACAACATATACAATCCATCCTACCATATTCAATATAAACAATATATATTTGAACAACTCACTTATAGATCTATTAAAAATATATGCAATGCCCACATTATAGCGATGTGGTCATCTCAACACCAAATAGATAATATTATATCCATATTACTTCAAATTAACAAGAACGCATCTTGGCTATATCTAAATAACAATTACAAAAGATCAACAACTTATACTAACTTTAAATTATATTAGCAAAAGACTTTCAAGATTAAACTGATACTTAAGTTACTTTCTACTTTAATACACCAACATACATTATACTCATTAACAATCCCAACAGACAGCTATATAACATGTAATTCAAGAGAGAGTCAAGAACACTAGCTTATCTGCCCAGACACATCTAAATTAAACACACTTACCACCAATACTATACAGCAATTCCTTCAACATTTCAGACTGGATATTACTAATACACAATTATATGAACTACAAACCAAGCTTATAAATCATCCTAGCTTTTCACTCAATTACTACTATAATAATATCAATCTATACACTACTATACAAGGGTTTATCTCTACATCTCTAATATAAACTATAAGAGAGTATACAAATTCTACTCAAACTGCATCAAAAATAACTATTCAACTACTTCTACAACTATCACAAAACATATATGACTAGTTATGGATACCATACTGTTCTAAACTCACACAATGGAAACAACAAAATAATATATCTTCCAGATCTAACCATAATATAAAATGCTTATACAATAACTACTCAAAACACAATACAACATAGAATACCATATACCTATAGCTGTCTTTGTAGTTTTCCAGACCAACATCATAATGATAATACTTGTCTACCTCTCGGCAAAGTAATTAGAAAAATATCTTTATGGACTATTATATGGATTAAATATAGTACACCAACAAACAATATTTTATATTATCAAATCTAGGTGAGTTTTAACTACTCTAGTAGCTTTAGGTTGTAGATGAATCAGAATTTTTAGTTTAGATAATTTCTGGTAGTCTGAGTCTTATTCTTGTAAAAATTTTTGTAAATTGGCTCTGGCCAGAGGAACCCATAGTGGATCCTCAATACAAATTATTAATAAAGATAAAGGCAAAACCTTACCTTAAAAAAAAAATAAAAATAAAAATAAATTTATTAGCATATGAAGTTAGAATTAATTAATAAAATTTTGAGAATTCTAAAAGTTTGTAAAATTTTATTAATAAAATTCTATAAAATCTTAAAATTCTCAAAATTTTATTAATTAATTCTAACTTTATGTACTAAAAATATTTGTTTAGCATTCAAAAATATATTAAATTAATAGAGTTGTATTTATTTACTTAAAATTTTGAAAAAAGATGTTTAATTTTGATTTTTTTAATAAAAAATTAAAATTAAGCATCTTTTCTAAAACTTTCAAGTAATATAAAAACTATACTAGTTTAATATATTTTTAGATGCTAAAAAAATATTTTTAGTATATAGAGTATCTCGTAGTAAAAAGATCTATTTTGCAATTTTTTCAAAAATTGAGTTTTTATTAAATTCATGTAAATTTTGATATGATTAACATTTTTTCAATTATAAATAAAGGTTGATTTGCATAATAAAAAATAGAGATAAGGTAAAAAAAAATTACACAATGCAAAAGGCCAGACACATCACAAGATTACTTGATAGTCACCTGCTACCTTTAATTAATTAAAATTGTGAAATTTACTTAATCTCAGATTTGTCCAAAAATGAAACAAATGTTTAAATTCAATTATCTCAAAAAAAACTATATGTCAAAATGGGTTTTTTTAATACAAGATATTCTATATGACACAGGTCAAAATAAAGTATATTGGGTTCATATTAGTATTATTTAATCCCAATATGAGCCTGATATTAAACAGAAATTTGGCAGAAATCAGATACCAATAGGAGATCAATCAGGATAATATTGGCATTAATATATATTAGTTATACTGTTACAAGTAAAATGTAGCCTTCTTAATATAGCACAAGTAACAAAGCACACAACTACAGGATATATAGTGGTGTAGAAGTGGAATGTAACTTCACTAGAGCAGTTCGAGGTAGTGATTTGAACCGAGAAAAATTTCCTTAATCGGTTAACCGAACCGAATTATTTCATTCAACCGATTGCCAAC